>AYEL01089364.1:0-44199 GCA_000484575.1 Olivierus martensii | reverse complement strand
TTAATAATATTAAAAATAGAATTTTTTATATAATTTTAATTAATTAAAATTACAGTAAATTGTTTTGTTTTATTTTAGTAAAGCTAAAAACTATATATTATAAAAATAATTCTTATATTACATTATTATATCAATATAAAATGAAATATATTCCAAAAACATTGTACAGATGTTCAAGTAATGAAATTTCATTTATATGTTATTTGATTTACAAATTTTATAAAACTTAAAAAACTACAAGAATTTTAAAAATTACAATAGCAGAAAAATATATCAACAAATGTAACACAAAACTATAAACTGTTTAATGTATTGTGGCAATATTTCAAGATAGTGGAGATTTCATCAAAAATTCTTACATTATAATTGGAAATTTATATTCATATCTATGAAATAAGAAATTTGTTATTTATCTAATTAATAACATATTATAGAGTATAGTATATATATAATATGTCCAAAATTCCTGGGTTTAGAGTAAGAGATTTTAAATTACAAATTGTGTTATGAACAAAATTTACAAAAAGAGTTATATTTGTAATTCAAGAAACACCTATATATTAGAATTAAATTTAGTCATAATTTTTTGTTAATAAATACTGAATGCTAAAAAAATTAAATTTTAATAATTTGACATTTCAACATATTGCACTGTGTAGTCATCTTCCAAACTTGATATGGATCAGACTAAAAACCAATGACATTATTCAATACAATATAAATTGAGATCAAATTTCCATAAGCACAATGTTAAATATTGTAATTGATGTAATTGGTTCCAAAATATTTTAATCAAGAAAAACAAACATTCTTATTCTACACTAATGAGTTACAAAAAAATATGAAACTTAATGAAATAGCAATTTAAAGAGAAAAGGGCTCTCTCTTTTGAGCTATAATAAGGGTATTTGGATAATTGTAATAAACAAGTGTTTACAAATAAAACAAAATAAAAACAATAGTTTAATGCCTTCAGATCAATAAAACATTCAATGCACAAATATCAGTAATAAGGTCGTTTGAATCTAAAAAATCCAGTAATAATATTTTCTATTAAAATTAAGCATCTTAAACTATGCACAAATAATATAAACAATTTCCTTGAGTAACAGTCAAGTGTTTGACCATTACTTAACGAAATCAAGCACTGAACCTAATGAGATAACTTCTCTCTTTCTCAGAATCTCCTAAAAGGAAGCAAACATTCTTTTTATTCATTGTCTTATTGCTGCTACTTGTTGTTCAAATCAAAATCCTGAATAATTTTAATACTGCTCCAATACGTCTAAGTTTCTCAATTCTGAAATCATGATCTGATCTGATCTGCAGATTCAAGTTAAAATTAGATCTTTCAAGCAGGTTTTGCTTCCAAATTTCAATAAAATCATCAAATTTAAGTGCCTAATCATCAGAGTATAGCTCTTTGAAAACATCTCCAGAATAAATTTCCAAATCAAGTTTGGCTATAACATTGGGGTTTCTTTATTGTCTAGGTTAGTGGTCTTCAAAGTGCAGCTTGTGCACTGCTAGGGATATATAAGAAATTTTCAAATTGTGCATGTTATTTTACTTATCATAATATATTTTTGTCATAATACAAATTTTGTCTAAGAATATAAAAGAATACTTCAAGCTATAAGATAATGAAGATGCAATACTTATAAAACAATTTAATAGCTATATAACAAAATCAGAATGCACTCTTATTATAAAGAAACTGATATAAATATTAAGTTAAAAGGAAAATAAAATTATAGTAAACTTTCAGAAAATGAGGCATCCTCAATAAAGAAATGCCAGATTTTAAAATATGCTGGATTCTAAAGAATTTCAAATCATATATCAGTTCAAATCCCAATATGAAAATATCTGATAACATGGACAGAGAAAAACTTCTAAAATGATCTATCTTTAAATCCTTTGATTAATTTTAATGAAAACATCTTAATTCATTTATGTTATTAATTAGTATTTTTAATTTTATGTGATATAAATAAAAAATTTATATTATGCATATCATTTACAGACTTATAGAAAATTCCCTCTCTCAAAAGTAGGATCTGATAAAATTTTTTTATCCAATACATTTTTAAAACAAATAATTACATTCGGACCTCCATATATCAAAATTGAAGGTGTCTTAGAAAAATTTCAATATATACAAACCTGAATTTTCTCTTAATGTAGTATAGTATTTAAGTGATATTTTGTTCGTATTGCCTTTTTCGCAGCCCGCTGATGTTTTCCCTCACGCAAGCATGCATTATATATGGAAACAATAAGATCAGGGTGAATTACTGTATACTGTTCTTTCCTTAGAATATAAAACTTACAGGATACTTTTGCATTATCCCGTCGACCTCTCAAATTTCCAAAATAAACATTCTAAAATTTTAAGACTGTACAAATTATAAAAAGAGGTTATAGGTTAGTACTTATAGGCCCAAGCAGGCCGGATGGCCTGAGGTGGCCTATGGGGGCATCCAGGCGCCTGCGTAGGCCTGGCGGTAGCCAGGCCGAGCAAACGAAGCCTTACTGGTACTTACTCGCAAAAATCTGTGAACCGATGTTCCAACACGAAAATCGTTTTGACGGTTCACACATAGATTTTTGCGAGTAAGTACCAGTAAGGCTTCGTTTTCTCCACACAGATTTTTGCGAGTAAGTACCAGTAAGGCTTCGTTTGCTCGGCTTGGCTATCGCCAGGCCTACGCAGGCCATCATCCGATGTTCCAACACGAAAGGATCGTTGAAGCGAAACGAAATTTCGGTTTAACGATCCTTTTGTGTTTAACGATCCAGTAAACACAAAAGGATCGTTAAACCGGCAGTGCATCTGGCCTTCTTGGGCCTATAAGTACTAACCTATAACCTCTTTTAATAATTTTTTAAGTCTTAAATTTTTAGAATGTTTATTTTGGAAATTTGAGAGGTCGACGGGATAATCCAAACGTTTTAATCTTCAAATCTGGCAACCTGGACGACAGGTGATCACGTGACTGCAGACCAAGAACATTTTGCGCCCAGTCGAAAAACAGTTTGGAAAAATCCGACCATAGGAATATCTAAATATTTAGAATGTTTATTTTGGAAATTTGAGAGGTCGACGGGTTAATCGGGAAAAACAGTAATCGCTGGATGCTTCCGGACGTGGCGCATCGGCGAGCGGTTCTGACGCGCGCGGCGCGCGACTGCCAGAAATGCGGCCGACGACATTGCAAAACGAGACAAAGTCGGCCGTCATGCGCAGTAGGCTCTCGCCGATGTAGCCAAGAAATGCGCATGCGCCATGGAAGCAGGCGCGCAAACGAGCCAAATATGACTTCCGAAGAGTTTCTGGTAGAATGTACGCATAGCGTAGTCCGTATGGGAGTGGCCTACGTACTGAGAGGACCTGGTTTCGAGTCCCATGGAAGATACAACAGAATTTATCAGATGACAAAAAATGCTTGCTAGGCTGAGGAAAAGGAGAAAGGCAATAGAGGAGATAGAACGCAAACGAGAGAAAACCCCCTAGAAAGAGGAACAAAAATAGGGAGAAAAAAGTAAACATTTTGCCTCCCGCCAGATGGCGGCGCGCGCTCTCCGCGAGCAGGCCAGGAGCGACTGGACGCGACAAGGTATCACTTTTTATCGATTCTTGCCCTATTGATGATAATATAGTTTAACTGATATATCCATTTTAATAGAGGAAACAGTAATTACTAAACATGCATAATTTTCTTTTAACAGATTACGAGAAGCAGATTTGGGAGGTCGGAGAGCTGCTAAAAAGCAGCTCTTAACAACAAGCAAGCTCTTAACAACGAATAGGTTTTGCATATCAGCACCAGCAATGGAACAGTTCTGACTGGAGCATAGCTGTATTCTCTGACGAAAAAATATTTTGTAGCGATGGAACTGGTGATATATGAGTCCACCGGCCGAAGGGGAAAAGATACGCCAGCCCATACATTTATCAAAAGAGAAGGAGCGGGAGATTTTCTGTAGGTGAGTTAGTCACATACAGGGTATGCATTCCATCTCTTATGTGTTACTCTAGCAACTAGTTTGCTATAAGTGATCTTATAAAATTACTTTCCTGACAGTTTAAACGACAATATAACACAGCTTCTTATGCTTCCTATAATTTTGCAGAGCAGACTTTCCTATAACAACATATACCCATCAGATTATTTTCGCTGCTATATGAATTAGTATCAAATTTTATTAAATATCAAAAACTGCATTTATATTTTACTATATATAATTTTATTTACTAACCAATCTGTCAGTGGATAACCGTATACATCAGTGGGTGGCAACCTTTTTGAAAGCAAGTGCGCAACGAAAAATTTTTACAGCACGGTGAGTGCATTATTTTTTTTTTAGGTGAGTAGCAGATAGAATAGATATTAGCGTTATAATATAATAAAATCATTATAGTTCATGGTACATAAATGGTAAATAATAAGTAACAAAAATAACAATTTCACATGTATAAAATATATAAACATAAAAAAAGTATTCTTCTTTAATGAGAAGGTTCATAATGTATGTCTTCACACAATTTTTCAAAATCAAGATTAATTATTCAATAATAATGATTTTTAACTGAATTTAAAAAATTTTATTAAACAGCCTTTCTTTTATATTAAGAATTAAATAAATTATTATTATTTTCAATTAAAATATAACATTTTAAAAAATAAATTATTGAGCATTTAAAATAAAGTTAAACTTCAAATTTAAAAATGAAAAATGCAACCAATGAATGTAGAAATAAACTTTTGTGCTGCCATTTTGAATAATATGGTATTCTGAAATTAAAAAGATGCAGTCAATTCTCATTTCTGTGGTTACTTTTTTCTATCTTAATATTTAGAATTTAATTAGTTAAAGCAGAATTATTTGAAATATCAATGAAGTTTAATATCAAATTATAATCATTTTATCAAATAATAATACTAGATAAAAAAATAAAAGTATGTCAAAATAAACAAATATTAATTATACAGTACTTTCTATTGATAGTCTACCATATTTTTACGCTGCTCCATTATTTCCAACTCGACGATTTTGGATTTTCCTGCCCAGTGAGCTAAATTTGTAATCTATTATACTTTCTATTGATTGTTATCTACAGCAAAAGGTTAGTTTTCTATTGAAATCAAATATCTTGGTGTTATGTTAGACAAAGGATTGACTTGGAAACCACAGACTTTATTGTTGTGAAGGCCTGTAAAACCTATGTACTTGCAGAGGCATTTTGGGTAAGACTTGAGGACTTAAACCAGGGCTGTTATACTGGATATACAGTATTATGGTTATAAGACCCATTAGAGTAGAGCGTCGATTATCCAAATGTTGATTAACTGGAACATCGCTTATCCAAAAGTAATTTTCAATTGTGATATGCAACAGGTCTCCGCCAATACTCCCACCCAACAATGTGTAGGGTGGGAGAATCTAAGCTTCTATTATATGCGCTGACTGTACGTCTCCTTAGTAATCTCCCTGATTGGAAAGGGGACGTAAAATATGCAAAAAAAAAACAAACCGACCAGAGCTTGCGGTTCGCGAGTGGCTGATTTTGACTACACTACAACCAGCGTTTTGTGTTTTGGCGTGGTTCTGTTGTGGTACGTGTGAGTTGAGCCTTAGTATTCGCCCAGAATGGAAAGTGGTGTGATCTGTTAACAAAAAAAATCGTTTTTTTACTTCGTTATCAATATTAAGATAATAGACAGCTTCAGCAACATAAACCTGTTGCACGACAATGACATAGCGTGCTGAAATAACGAAATCCTGGCATCATTTCGAGTTGTCGCTACAAATTAACGCACGTCCAAACGTGAGTTAACTAAGGGCGCTTCCAGTTGGCAAGCAACTTGATGACCATACTGAACAAGCGCTTACCTAGCAAACGTCGTCGCTTAAACAGCTCACGCTGTCTAACTGAACGTCTTGTAAGCATAATGGCTGACCAGAAACAAAAGAATCTTATTAGCTTTATTACGAGATGAAATTATGGATGATTATGTTGAAATATCACTAACAAATGTTGTACAAAGAACAATAGAATTTAATACTTCTTTATCAAATATATACATACATTTTTCACAGATTATTTTAAAAAACATCTTAAATTATTCACTATAAAATTAAAGCTAAATTCTTAAATTTAGCTTTAATTATTCTAGAAATGTGCATTACATCAATTTTTCTCTAGTTTTTAACTTCTTTAGTTTTTAGTTCGCTGCAAAGCAAAGTCAGCGACCAACGGATCGCTGTCTTTGCTTAGCAGAGAACTTAGCGATTGATGACGTCATTCAAAGTAAGCAAACCATCCAATTAGGCAGCTCATTCCAACAAGACGGTTTGCTGAGAAACGATTAGTAAGCTGCTTGTGAATTGGAAGCGCCCTAAATTTCTGTATTAACGTCACTCGTTCGCATTCAACACTTCGAAAATGGTGAATTCGAAGTTTAGGTAAGAAGGTTCACGTTGGTGACTTCCTTTGTTTATAATGACTAAACGAGTAAATAAATGAATTAGCCTAGTAATCTTTTAGTATGCACGGTCCTTAGACTTGTATCTGTGATATGATAAATTGCCAATATTCAAGATTCAATTCAAACATGAAATTAATTTAAAATTTCGACATGAAAAAATGAGTAAGTATAAAACAGCGTTGATATAAAATAAGTTTTTAAGCATAATACATGAACTTAAATATGTAATATATAATCGGGAGCGGCTCATGAAAACACTGTACGGAAGTTCAGCGCCCCAATTTTTATCGATATATAAATATCTTTGTTAATTTATTTATATTTGCGTGTAATATTTAATTTTATCATCAACAATCCTATACAATTCTCTTACTTTGTAAAAAAATAATAAAAATTTATATTGTAGCACTTAGGAGAGAGAAAGGCATCTCAGGGAGAAAGAAGGATACTAATAGCACTGTGTTTGCTAAATGCGTCTCGCATTTGCTGTGTTGTAATTAAATCATAAATGGATTGTCTGGCTTTATATACATGCTATAATTCGAGAAAGTGAAAAGTTTCAATGGAGATTCCTTTGGAAAACAATTCAGTACAAAAATAAAGGAAAGTTCGATAATATCGTTATCAGACGAAAGTACAGTAGTTTTTTGATTTATCCGTGTAATTTTTATAAAAAAGTAATTCTATTACTTATCGCACTACATTCATATGTAATATCCTTTTGAAAATATCAAAATATCAAATATCAGAAAATTCACTATGATTTTCGGACATCACGAATTTTTAAAGTGAAATCTAACCATTTCCCTTAATCTTTACTAAAATAATCAATACTGGTTTGAATTTTATCATTTTTTGAGCACACGATTCTCTACGGATCCCAACATGCAGACAGTTGCAGCAAGTCATGATCGAATATTCACTTCTTCCGTGGATGACTTCAATATTGTTTTCATACTTTATTTAGATTTGATTATATTTTCTAATTTATTAGGCTATCCTAAAAATATATTCTCTTTTATCAGTTTCAGAGTATTCAATAAAAAATATAGACATTTTTCAAATTTTAACATCAATACAGAATATGAGTGTGAAATATGAATACAGTACATTTAAATTCTGAAAAACGTAGACCATTTCACTAAAGAAATATCAAACAAAAATATCAACTTAAAAGTTTTGAATATATTTTTATAAATGTGTTTTCGAATTAAATACAATATTTGAATCATTAAAAAATGATGATTATTATGTTTTTGTATAATTGAATTTTGAAATACTGTAAAAATATTTGATTAAAAATAAAACACTTCAACGAAAACATATTTAATTTTTCTAACAGTTAAATCAATAGTTGAGCATATAAAAGAACAATCAAATGTAACAATAAACAATTACAAAATTGTCATTCTAAAATGAATTTTCAATCAAAACTTTCTTAAAATATAGAATTTACAAAATGTATTTTCTGTAAATTAAAAGCTTTACTTTTTTGAAAAAAGCAATTTTGATATAAAAATTTTAAACTTTACGTTTTTAAGCGTAGTTTTTTATAATTATTCTTAATTAATTACTGATTTTCGTATTTTAGTTTAGTTTTTGCTATATTAAAATCTATACTGTAGTTCAATAATGTTATAAATTCTTAAACAAACAGTGACTTTTTACACATGAAAAATTTATGATACCGGTATATCACTCCTAAAATTTTTCAAACATCTCTTATATGCTCTTAAATAGCGAACGTATGGCACACTGAAAAAGAATTTGGTGTTGCAAAACAAAGCTGATAAGAGAACAGTATACTGTTTTTAATTAAATCAACATTCTGATCAGTTGGCGAAGGATTAAAGCAATTTAACCAATTTCGGCACACACCCTTAAAAAGTTTGTCAATGCAGCTATAGATTATACAAAAATTATAATTTGGCTGAAATAAACTTAAAAATGTTCCGAATTGTTATAATTAGTCATTGAACATATAATTGAACTTTATTATTAATTTGTGGATATTACACTAAATATTTATTAACGGAAATATCTATAAATAACTAATAATCAAGAAAGTTAAATTAATAAATTAATTGTCTTAAATTTTAAACCTAAACGGTTTAAAATATATAGAAGTAATTAATAGTTTTTTTTTTAAATAAATTAACAGTTTTAACAGCAGATATGGTAATATCTTTTGAAGTACCCCTCCGTCGCTTAATAACTCCGATTAGATAGTGACGTCAAATAACAAAGAAAAAATGATCAACTTCTATGTTGTAACTGATTTCAGTCTCCCTTACATCGAATATATAGTCTATATATTTATAGTCGAAGGATACGATTTTAGGTTTTAATCAGTTTTATAAATATAGAATTTAATAACATAATAACTCATATATAGTATTCAAAACAATATATTTATTTCAATATTTAAATTGTTCCGTTAATAATTGTTTCACACTATTTAGATATTTATTTGCTGCACAGTTTTTTCTTATGCTTTATTTGTATTATTGCTCTAAGGATTAATAGGAATATTATATTTTCTTATCAGTGTTATGAACTTAGTAGTAGTAGTAGTAGTAGTAGTAGTAGTAGTAGTAGTAAAAAAAGGAGGAGCCTACCAAGCCCAAGCACCACAATGGTCTATTCTGCAAATGTTATGAAATATGATAATATTTCAATATTTAGCTTTCTTTAAATAGTAAATTGATGACAGTTTAAATGCTAACTTGCAATTTATTTGTCATATTTATTATTATTTGTTAACTTTTACATCTGGATAATATATTTTCTGATCATTGTTTTCACATGTTTTGGATTTATATGATCTTTTAGCTCTATTATAAATAGGAGCAAATTTTGAAACTTACTTAAAAGTCTTATATCATTGTAGTTTATAGATTATTTAATTGATTAGTTCAAATAAGAAAGAAGATATGAAGCTATTTTTTTTTATTGTTTTACTCTTTATCAGTGGTAAATATTTAATATGTTATTTCATATTTATTGAATTTAAAGAGATAGGTTGAAACGACAATTATTTAGAGAATGCTCAGCTTATGAAAAGAAGACCGTGTGTTATATGGAGTGTAATTGAGCAAAAACATGCTAATTGTGATGTATTTCCTATATGTAGTTGTTGAATACATTCTAATTATTCTATAAATTAAAAATAATATAGTGTATTAATATTTATTAATTAATCTCTATTATTGTTAAAATTAGCGTAAAGGAAGCTATCTCAAGAATGGAATCAAAGAAATATGTTTGATAAAGATAAAACTGATTTTGTATGTTTGTTGATTCAAAATAGATAGGATAACTTGATTTTATAGTAAATAAAAGTAAAAATTCCCACAATTTTATTTTCAAATTTGGAGTAGAATATTACATTTGAATGACTAATTGTATCATCAGTCAAGACAGGCAGTGTAAATATTCAAAAAATAATTCACTAAATAACTGTTTAGCTCAATTAACCGATGTTTTGTTAATATGGATAGATATACAACTACTGTATTACAATATTTCTGAAATTGCAGTTCGCGGATCATAGGAATCTGTGACCTTTCATCATGGATTATACTAGTTTTAAAGAAATTATGAATTTTTAATTTTATGTATCTCTCTGTACAATATTTAAATAAAATTAATACGAAAAATCACAAAGAATTCATATTAAACGCTTCTGTCATTTTTTCGTTAAAATGTAGTATGCAACACAAATATTGAGTACACAGGTTGGACATAAAATCTTTCCTTGATTCGAAACATTTATTATAAATTTATTGCTATGCACAAACCAGGTTTTTGCACATTTTGCCTTAACTCAAAGAAGCTTTTATCAAATAATAAATAATTTCTTTCGTTATTTTCTATAAATGGAAGATTTCAATATGTGTTCAGTTCGTTATTCAATGAGACATACTCGATACACGATTGTCTTCATCTTTTCTTCAAGCTTGCAGTTACCGCCGTTAAAATGTTAGTTATCCTTATCTTGAAAGCTTTAATACCAAGAATTGCTGTCAAATACATTTTCTCCTTATAAACCGAACCTGTCATCAACACTATCAGTCTCTTTAAACTTTGTATACCAAAATTTTACGGTTTTTAGCATTTACTGCATCTCGTGCATACTCATTTCTGAATTTTCACTGAACGCTTTGTGGCAATTTTGTTTCATGATATCATAAAATTATCGGTGCGTAAAAACATTGGGATTTTCTTGGGAATTTCACGTCGTAGACGCCATTTTCTACCGGCGACTGAAACATCAACTGCATTGTACAATAAGAAACATATAATAAGAAATAGTTAAGAATTGGCCTACGTAATACTACAAAGTGCATGTTTCTATCTAGCATAATTTTTTCTCAACGAAAGACTTTATGTTCACTGTGAATATTCATTTGTAATTCTTTTTGAGTCGCGCCTCTAACGGCCGTATTCACCAACCCAGTCTCAAAACGAGAATCGCGTGATGCGAGAATCATCCGATCTGAGCTGCGAGTCAGCATCAGAACGAACACCGTATTCACCACACTTTTCTGATGCTAGCTCACGTGATCGCAGACTTAAGTCGGGACAGTTTATAAGAGACGATCTGACTGGACAAGAGAGATCACGAGGTTTATTTATTTCTTTATTAGACGTTGCAAACTTGAAGGGTACAGTATGCCACAAGTCACAAGAAATTAATACATTAGAAGGAACAAAATTACAATAAAATATAAAATACATTAAATCATAAAACAAATTAATAATTGATGTAGTAAATACAGTAATAAAACTTTTAGATTTTTATTACTGATCAATAATTAAAATTAATAATTGATTAATTATAAATAAAGTAATTTTAAAATTAAAATTAATTGTAGATAATCTGCTGAAAACTTCCAGTAGCATAAAAACGCAAAGTAATTAGTATCTGCTGAATTGGCGAGAGACAATTATTCCTATTACTATCGAATTTCAGTCGCTGACCAAATCTATCAACAAGCAATAGGACAACATCTTTGCTTTGTATACTCTATGTCTCATGCGAAAGTCAAAATCGTCTAAGGCTGGTCGGTTTCCTGATGTCTTCCCTACCTCCCCACGAAATTTGAACAATAAGTTTTGAATCACTCTGTATATAATATATATTATTATACTATATACATTCTTCAGTTCCTACAAGTTAGGATTTTTCTTAAAAGGACCCTAAATACAGCAATTTTATATTGCCATGGACCCAGTGATGTTTTCTTGATAAATTCATTGTACTTCTTAGGCCAATAGGAATGAAGAATTAAACTGAATACTCAACCAGGCTATACACAAGGATATAGTAGGGCTCCATTTGGAAGATTTGGAATACTTATTATTAATAAAATCAATAATAATAATAAGATTCAGACTGAGAATAATGACAAACTTCCATATGTTCTGGACATTAATACAATATTGTTGAAATATAAGAAAAAATTCAGAAAGCAACAGGAAGGAGAGTGACATTTAGTAGAAAGTGTGTGCTTTTTAATTTGTTAATAAATTATACAGATTGCATAGCATTTAATAAGCCTGGAGTTTATGAAATTCCAATTATTAATAGATATTTAAAGAAAAAAGAATTTTATGTAGGTTATACAGGCAAATTGTTAAAAAAAAAAAAAAAATAGATTAAAGAACATAAAAGACAGATATAGAAACTGGCTTGGAAAAAAATAGCATTGGTCCTAAAGAGTGCTTTCCTTTGATACTACAGTTGAGTAGGAAGACATCAATGCACTTAAGTAATTTCATGATCTGGAAAAAAAAGAGAGTAGCCAAAAGTTTAAAAATTTTTAGAAGAAAATCAAGATATGGAAATGTAGTCAATAAGCTGACCTTGTGATTAGTATAATGCATGAGTATGATATAACAGTCATTGACTATTGTAAGTGTATGTCAGGGGTGCATGGATTCACTGTAATTTATAGGAGGGCAAAAAACCACGAAAGTTATATATCATATCATGTTTATTAATTACATGTTACAAATAAACGCAATCAAAATTAAACAAAGATTTTTTATAGGATGCGTGGTATTGCATTGATTTAACAATATTTTTTCAGTTTGGTTCAATATTTGTAGTAGCCAAACACAAAATTAATTCTAAATTTTCATTAGCTAAGAGACAGTATTATCTTTTGCGAGTATACAATCTTTTAAAATTATCTATTTCACATATAAATACAGTAAAAATTAATAAATGTTTATTATTACAAATATGATTATTATTATTTTCATTATTGTTTAAAAACATTATCATCAAATCACTGTAAACATAATTTCACTTCAGAAAAATATTATTTGAAAATAATTGTTCAAAAATACAAATAATATTTCATGGATTGTGTTACTTGTTAAATTAACACATGATGAGGCAGGCTGCCAACAAATCAACAAAGGGCCACATGTGGCCCGTGGTTTGTGCATCCCTGGTGTATGTTGTATGAGCCATTTATGTAATGTTATTGGAACTTTATATGTATATAAAGTCCAGTAACATTACATAAATGGCTCACATATATGGTAATTTGTATGTATATGATTTATTATTCATAATAATAAACCATAGATTAAAATAATAAATAATTCATTATTTTAATCTATGGTTGTATATTGTATAATTAATTATTTTATCAAATATTTTAAATTATAATTTACTTTAATTTTGTAAAAAACAATAAATTATTTTAGATTTATAAATGCTTTGTTATTATATATAATTTGGCAGTTTTGAGTTGTCAGTTTTTTGTTGTGAGTTGTTACTATGGTGATATGCCATGATATTCAAATAAGTCTTGTTAGTTTAAATTATACTGATGAGGGCAGATTTTTGCCAAAAGTGCTACATAAATATAATATTAAAATGCTTTTGAAAGGAATAAATTTTTCTTAGTCTGTGCTTGATGTGTGCATCATAAGTATCAGACAGTCTGTGAGGACTCTATAAGTGGCCATGCCAAATGTATTCATTAATGGCTTAGTTCATATCAATCTATTTATATTTAGCTAGAAACTTGGTTAGTTATTTTTAATACTATTTCCCAATTATTGGCTGCTTGAGTCGCGATTTATACCGTGGTGAATACGAAAAATTGCATTGATCTCTGAAACTGATTCTAAGCTATTGTGGTGAATACGGCCGTAAATCTTTTAACGATCTGTATGGTACTTCTATTGTCTTGGTTTGAGGGGGCCACCCATTTGTGTTCTTGAAGGGTGTAGTTTGTAAATTAAATTAAATTAAATTAATATAAATACTATGCATTACTTTCCATTAGAAATAACACCGTTATTTTTTGGAATCTGCAACTTTATTCAGCAGAAAAGCGTTCTTTAAACTATTAAAATTTTTGAAATACTATTGTGTTACATTAGCCGCGATATTTTCGTTCCACAGAATAGATATACTGTATAGCACAATCAATATATAAATTAATGAAATTATATTTTAGAATTTAATACTACATAATGAGCTAACCAACATCCCGACGATTATTTACATTTACCAGCCCAAATATTTTTCAAGGAATCTTTATTAAATGTTTCTCTTTATAGAATGAGATATATAATGTGTATGTTACAACCAGTGACTTAAATTTGAAAATGACATCATTAACCAATTATTGTTGCCAATGGTCAAAAGAATATGACAATGTATAATAATTCATCCTACTATTAATAATAATCAAATTAATTACAGCACAAAAGAAGGAAATTAACATAAGTTTATTAAGATAACGTTTACAGCTATTCTATAGTCGTCAGTCAAATGTATACATTTTACTGACGATGGCTATAGAATAGCTGAAAACGTTATCTTAATAAACTTATGTTAATTTCATACTTTTGTGCTGTAATTAATTTGATTAAAATATGACAATGCGAACACCGGCTGGTCTTTGACATTAATGGCTATTTTCAGTGGCAATATGTAAAATATTTTTACGATTAACTACAGTAACTAAACAATAATGTCATTGGTATATAGACAACGTTGAGATTATAGTGTTCTAATTTTTTTGACTTCGATATCAATATTAAGATAATAGACAGCTTCAGTAATATGAACGTGTAACACGAGAATGATGTAGAATGCCAAAATAACGAAATCATTGCATCATTTCGAGCCGACGCTAGAAATTTCCTCACGTCCAAACGTGAGTTAAGAAAAGTTTCTGTATTAACGTTATTCGTTCGCATTCAATACGCTGAAAATGGGAATTCGAAGATTATGATGAGTAAACGATCAAATATAATGAATTGTCCTAGTAATCTTTTAATACGCACGGTCCTTAGATTTGTATTTGTGATATGATAAATTACCAATATTCAAGATTCAATTCAAACATGAAATTAATTTAAAATTTCAACATAAAAAATGAGTATATATAAAACAACGTTGATATAAAATAAGTTTTCAAGCACAATATGCACTGAAATATGTAATATATAATCAGGAGCGGCTCGTGCAAAGGCGGAAGTGGAGCATCCCCAATTTTTATCGATATATAAATATCTTTATTAATTTATTTATATTTGCGTATAATATTCAATTTTATCATTAACAATCCTACACAATTCTCTTACTTTGCAAAAAAATAATAAAAATATATGTTATAGTACTTAGAAGAGAGTAGAACATTTCAGGGAGAACGAAGGATAGTAACAGCACTGTGTTTGCTAGATGCATCTTGTATTTGCTATATTGTGATTAAATCATAAATAAATTTGTCTGGCTTTGTATACATACTATCATTCGATAAAAATAAAAATTTTAATCGAGATTCCTTTGGAAAACAATTCAGTACAAAAATAAAGGAAAGTTCGATAATATCCTTATCAGATGAAAATACAGTAGTTTTTTGATTTATCTGTGTAATTTTAATCAAAGTAATTTCTATTACTTATCGCACTAGGTTCATAAGAAATATTCTTTTGAAAATATCAAAATACCCAAATATCCGAAAATTTACTATAATTTTCGGACATCTCCATGAATTTTTAAAGTGAAATCTAAACATTTCCCTTAATCTTTGCTAAAATGATCAATACTGATTAGTTGTTACTGTATACTAATATATTCGAATTTTATCATTTTTAGAGCACACGATTCTCTACGGATCTCAATCCTGCAGACAGATTTCAGCAAGATACGATTGAATATTCACTTATTCCGTTGTATGACTTCAATATTGTTTACACATTTTCATTTAGGTTTAATTATATTTACTGATTTTATTACCAAAAAATATCTTCTATTTTATCAATATTAGAGTATCCAATAAAAAATATTGACAGTTTTCAAATTTTGCTGAAGATATATGATTTATAATTTTGATATTTTCATATGATTCTATTGCGAGACGACACCAGTTCGGAAATTTAAAAAATTCGACATGTTTTTAAACTATTTTCTAACCTAAAAGATATTAATTTAAAAATATTTTTAAGAAATAACTATGACTATATGACTATGACAATAAAAAACGTTCACCATTTTTTATAATCAAATATTAAATAAGAATACAGTACTTTTAAATTCTGAAAAACTTTCATTAAAGACTTCATTAAAGACCATTTCATTAAAGAATTATCAAATAAAAATATCAACTTGAAAGTTTTGCATATACTGTATTTTTATAAATGTGTTTTCGAATTAAATGCAATACTTGAATCATTAAAAAATGATGATTAATCATATTTTCGTATAATTCAGTTTTGAAATAAAAATATTGAATTAAAAATAAAACGCTTCGATGAAAATATATTTAAGTTTTCTAACAGTTAAATCAATAGTTAAGAATATAAAAAAATCAATTAAAAGCAACAATAAACAATTATAAAACTGGATATTCTAATATGCATTTATCAATCAAAATTTTCTTAAAATATACAGTTTTTTATAATTTAAAAGCTTTTCTTTTTTAATAAAAGCAATTTTCATTTACGTTTACGCAGTATTTACGTTTTTAAGCTTAACTTTTTATAATTATTCTTAATTAATTACTGAATTTCATATTTTAGTTTAGTTTTTGCTATATTAAAATATACAGTTCAATAATTTTATAAATTCTTAAACAAACAGTGAGTTTTCTAGAAATGAAAAATTTATGTTATCATTCCTAAAATTTTTGAAACTACTCTTGCATGTTATTAAATAGGATAACTATGGCATCTATGGTCACACAAAACTTGAAGCTGATACGAGTATATTATACTGTTTTTAATTAAATCAATATTCTGATCGTCAGAGGAAGTATTAAAGCAATTTAGCCAATTTCGGTACACACGTTAAAAAGTTTGCCAATGCAGCTATAGATTATACAAAAATTATAGTTTGGCTGAAATAATCTTTAAAATATTTCGAATTGTTATAATTATTCATTGAACATATAATTGAACTTTATTATTAATATGTGGATTTTCCACTATATATTTATTTACGGAAATATCTACAAATGAATAATAAACAAGAAAGTTAAATTGATAAAATAAATTAACTTTCTTGAAAAAAAATAATAATAATAATAAAGTTTCATAAACAGATATTTTATATCACTATATTTAAATATAAATTGTTATAAAAATACAGAATATTACATTTCAATTTATTATAATTTATCTTTGTATTGTAATTTTTTTAAATTTTAAGCCATTTAAATTCTTCCATTATAATTGTTTCACACTATTTAGATATTTATTTGCTACATTGCTTTTACCTTATGTTTTATTTGTATTATTGCTCTAACGATTAGTAGGCATAATATATTTTCTTATCATTGTTATGAACTTAATATAATAATTTCATATTTAACTTCCTTTAAACAGTACAATTGTTTACACTTTAAATACTTACTTGCTATTTATTTGTCATATTTATTATTATTTTTTTAATTTTATGCACCTGGATTACAGTATATATTTTCTTATCATTGTTTACAAATGATTTGGATTTATATGCTCTTATTAGCTCTAGTATAAATAGGAGCAAGTTTTGAAATTTACTTAAAAGTCTTGTATCACTATTATTTATAAATTATTTAATTTATTATTGTAGTTTAAATAGTAAAGAAGCTATGAAGCTGGTAATTTTGATTGTTTTACTCTTTATCAATGGTAAGTATTTAGTATGATATTTAATATTTATTGAATTAGTAATTATCTAACAGATTATAATATTTATTTCTCGTTAGGGCTTACTGCACAAAGAGATAGGTTGAAACGAGAATTATATAGAAAATGCACAACTTTTGAAACAATGAACGTGTGTTATGTAGATTGTATATTAAGAAAACAATATTTCTGTGATGCTGTATTTCCTTCATGTCGTTGTTGAAGTCATTCTACTTACAAATTAGTCTATAAATTAAAAATATAAAGTAATGTACAAATTTTTCAAATGAATTGTTTTCTTTATAATATATATAATATAGTGTATTAATATTTATTAATTGGCCTGTATTATTGTTAAAATTAACGTAAAGGAAGCTATCTCAAGAATGGAATAAAAGAAATATGTTTGATAAAAATAAAACTAGTTTTTATGTTTGCTGATTCAAAATAGATAACGTAACTTGATTTTATATAATAGATAAATTAAAGTAAAAATTCCGACAATTTTATTTTCAAATTTGGATTATAATTTACTTTTGAATATCTAATTATATCAACATTCTAGACAGGCAATGTAAATATTCCAAAAATTATTCACTAATTAACAGTGCTTAGTTTAATTATACCGATGTTTTGTTAATATGGATAGATATACGACTACTGTATTGCAATATGGTCTGCAGTTCGTGGACTATAGGAATCTGTTACATTTCATCATGGATTATGATAGTTATTACAAAAATTACGAATTTTTAATTTTATATCTCTGTCTGTACAGTATTTTAATAAAATTAATATGAAAAATCTCAAAGAATTATATTAAACTTTTCTGCCATGCTTTCTTTAAAATGTAGAATACAACACAAATATTAAGTACGCAGGGTGGACATAAAATCATTCCTTGATTTGAAACATTTATTATAAATCTATCGCTATGTACATTTTGCTTCAACTCAAAAAAGGTTTTTATCAAATAATAAATAATTATTTTCTTAGTTATTTCCTATAATGGAAGATTTCAGTTCGTTATTCAATGAGATCTATTCAATACACGATTGCTCTTCATGTTTTGTTCAAGTTTGTAGTTACCATCGCTAAAACGTTACTTATCCTTATCTTCAAAGCTTCCATAAAGTCAACAAAGCAAATTAAAGGATATGCTACCATCAGTTTCAATACTCCCGTGTGGGAGCGATGCATTTGTAACTATTATTTATTTATTTATTTTTATTTATTTATTTTTTTGATATTTGCAGGTAATTTTCTGTATTTTTAATTTTGCTGTCGAATTGTATTTTGAATTGCTGTCAAATGCACTTTCTCCTTAATAAACAGAACCTGTCACCAGCACTATCAGTCTCTTTATTAAACTTTGTACAGCAACATTTGACGGTTTTTAACATTTACTACATTTTGTCCATAATCATTTCTGAAGTTTCATTGAATACTTTGTGGCGATTTTGTTTCATGATATCATTAAACCATCTATACATAAAAAACGTTGGGATTTCCTTCGGGATTTCGTAACGTAGACGCCCTTTTGTACAGCGATTGCAAAGCCAACTTCATTGTACAATAAGAAACGCTAACAAGTAAGAGTTTGCTACCCAATACTACAAAATGCATGTTTGTATCTAGCATAATTTTTCTTAATCAATTCCTTTTAATATTCATATTTAATATAAATACTAAGCATTCTTTTTCGCTAGAAGTAACATGACTGTTTTTTGGAATCTGCAACTTTATTCAGCTGAAAAGACGTTCTTTAACCATTAAAATTTTAGAAGCACTATTATATTACATTAGCCGCGATATTTTCGTTCCCTCAAAATAGATACCGGTATATAATACAATCAAAATATAAATTAACAAAATTATATTTAGAATTATAATCTAGAAATGAGCTAAGAAATATCCTGAAGATTATTTGAATCATTCAGTTTGCATTTAAAAGATCAACCCTTTTCTATAGAAATCTTTATTAAATCTTTTTCTTTATCGAATAATTTATATATATAATGTATATGCTACAATCAGTGACGTAAATTTGAAAATGACATCATTGACCGGTTATTGTGGCCAATGGTCAAAAGAATATGATAACGCTAACACCCCTGATCTTTGAGATTAATGCCCATTTTCAGTTCGGACCGGATAGCCGCATGGTAAAGCTGTGTTTTACCATCCTGGAGGATCCGGGTTCAAATCCGGGTACCACACTTCCATTTTTTCAGAAAGGGTGCCGTTGAACTTCATCCTTCAACCATCCGGTTGACCCCATCATGGATGTTGGCCAGCCTGTGATGGGTTCTATAATGACGGCCACCAGATAAAGTATATATCTCGTGAGATATGACTGCTTAACTTACTTAACCTTATCTAACCAAGCCCATTTTCAGGTGCAATGTATAAAATATTTTAAGATTAACAACAATAATTGGATAATAATGTCATTGGCCAACTGTATATGGGTAATGTTGAGATTATAGTATTCTATTTGTTTTTTACTTCGTTATTAATATTAACATAATAGATAATTTTAGCATCATGAATATGTACCACGAGAATTATATAGAGCGCTGAAATAACGAAATTGTGGCGTCATTTTGAGTAATCGCTAGAAATTTTCTCACATCCAAATGTGTGTTGAGAAAATGTTCTTTATTGACGTCATTCATTCGCGTTCAACATGTCGAAAATGGCTAATTCGAAGGTTAGGGAAGGAAGTTCAGGTTGGTAACTTCGTTTATGTATAGTCAGGAAACGATCAAATATAATGAATTGTCCTTATAATATTTTAATACGCACGGTCCTTCGATTTGTAATTGTGATACGATAAATTATCAATATTCAAGATTCCATTCAAACATGAAATTAATTTAAAATTTCAACATGAAAAAATGAGTATATATATATATATATAAAACAACGTTGATATAAAATAAATTTTCAATCACAATACATACTTCTAAAATGTAATACATAATCAGAAGCGGCTTGTGCAAAGGCACTGCCGAAGTGCAGCACCCCCAATTTTTATCGATATATATCTTTGTTAATTTCTATATATTTCCGTGTAATATTTAATTTTATCATCAACAATCGTATACAATTCTCTTATTTTGTATAAAAAATAATAAAAATTTATGTTGTAGCACTTAGGAGAGAGAAGGACTTTTCAGTGAGAGCGAAGGACACTAACAGCACTGTATTTACCATAGTACCATATTGCTCTTCGCATAAAAATATCATGTCATAGTAACATGGGTAGATGCGAGCTGTTTGCATAAAGCCAGTTCACACTATAGCGAGTGTGCGAGATACGCGCGTCTACGATGCTCCGCGAAACACTCACACATGCGCGAGTGATCGCGTTTGAATTGTTCACACATCGGCGTGCATACTTGGAGGAAGCCAATCATGGACAGCCATGCATATCCACTAATTAACCAATGACAGCGGTCGACTTATTTTTCTGTAATGTATACGACCCCTATTTTGATAAGTTGTGTATGGAAAAAGTTTTTTGTAAATCTGTGTGATTATTATTAATTTTAAATCAACTAAGTGTTTAATTGAGGAAGCTTGACGATGATTCTCGAAAAGTATATTAAAATTACCTCATCTAAACTTTTATCAATAGCAAAAATTGTGATTATTTTGATGCAATTGGTATGTTATGCCTAATTAATCACACATTTGATTTATTCACAGAAAAATATGTAATAAGTTTATAGTTCTATCTTCTTATAAATATGATGCTGTTTTAAATGGAAACTATGCATCAATAATTCAAACTACAAAGACTAAAATTTGAAACTCCAATTTCTATTGGTTCACTCAGCGTGTATAGACGCGCGCGTTTAGCGCGCGAGTCTATTCGGCAGCGGCACTGTCACCACTGTCACCACTGTCAGCACTGTCCGTCGCGCGATTCCAATCGCGCGACGGACAGTGCCGCTTTAAGGCCGGTTCATACTATAGCAAAATGCGCGAGAGTCGAGAGATGTGCGTTTAAACGCGAAGATCATCATGGCAGCGCGCGTTAGTATTCTCACGAATCTGCCGAATAGACTCGCGCGCTAAACGCACGCGTCTATACACGCTGAGACAATAGTGGACTATTGTTTAAAATTTTAAATGCTGCTTGCGTAGTGCTTATCGTGTTTATTCAACATCTAAAAATTACAGTTAAAAACATAATATTTTGAATTATACTAAGCTATATAATTTTATTAATAATAAATAATATTTTTCATTTTTAATTTTTTTTTAATTTTTTTTTATTTTTACCATAATTTTGATATTTTATCCAAATACATACACACTGTATTTAGTATATATGCATACCAAGATGCATAAATACTGTATTCAGTGTGTATTTTCGAAAGTTGCAGCACCCCACAATTTCAAGCCACAAGCCGCCACTAATTTTTACGAAAATAAAGTTTGTTGTATTTGAATTCTGAAATGATTTTTTTTATTGTTATATATCAAAACTTAAGGTCAAAAATAAATACATTTCACATAGCAAAGACATTTCAAGAGAAAATTGACAATTCATTTCAAATTTATTATTAAATGATAGTATATTGAGCGATTAATTGAAACCATAACAGCATTACGTATGAACAGCCGAAACCGAATAGAGACCATATAAAATATTAAATTAGCATATTAAGTTAAGTAATTATTAAGTTAATGAAAGTATTTTAACTAAAACATCAATTCAACAGAAATTATTTTCAAGAAATTTATTGAAAATAATAAATCACTCTAGTAATTTAAATTATTACTTATCAATTTAGATGTTGTGAATTAATTATTAGTTAAAATAACGTTAATTTATAGATCTAGGTTGAACAGTAGAAGCACTATCATCATTTTCACTTCTCATATAATAGCAGACGCCTTTCCAAGAATGGCAAATGTACCCCAATGAATATTCACATGTCATTCCCCTCTTTGAACAACTTCCTTCTAAACTGAGTTTGTTACTATTTGGTTCACGAATGATTGAAAAAGATGTAGAGCAATAAGCAGTGATTTTCGTATTTAAAAAGATGACTTTTACATCATCAGATAACAGAGGATGCGAAAACCCATTTGATTGAAAAAGATGTAGAGCAATAAGCAGTGATTTTCGTATTTAAAAAGATGACTTTTTCATCATCAGATAACAGAGGATGCGAAAACCCATTCTGGCCATCACAACTGGGTTGTTCATATAATGTTCTGATCAGATAATCCATCTGGTTGGTAGTGATGGCAATTTCTGAATTTCGGATTTTACAAGATAAGTTTTTTTCTAACTGTACAGATATGTTAGATTTCAAATAGAAATTTTGCCATCCATCTATCCTATTAGTAAAGTATAAAATTAATATAGAATAAAGAATTTTTATTATATTATAATATGAGTAACTTACTTAAACTATGGTAGGTTAGCTGGATAATTCATAACTAAAGTTTGGGACATGAAGAACACAGAAGTAAAAGCTATTAGATGCATCTTGTATTTGCTGTGTTGTCATTGAATCAAAAATGAATTTGTCTGGCTTTATATACATACTGTCATTCGACGAAATAAAAACTTTTAATGGAGATTCCTTTGGAAAATAATTCAGTACAAACATAAAGGAAAGTTCAATAATATCCTTATCAGACGAAAGTATAGTAGTTTTTTTATTTATCTGTGTACCTTTTATCAAAGTAATTTTTCTACATTCATATGGAAATATTTTTATGAAAATGTCAAAACACCCAAATATCCGAAAATTCACTATGATTTTCAGATAATTTCATGAATATTTAAAATGAATTCTAAAGATTTCCCTTAATCTTTACTGAAATGATTAGGATCTATTCGTTTTTACTGTTTATGATTTGACTCGAATTTTATCATCTTTAGAGGTCACCATCCTCTAGTGCAGCGCTTCTCAATCTATGGGTCGCGACTCCAAATGGGGTCGCGAAGCGAAATGCTAGAGTCGCAAAAATTAAATTCAAACACTCGAATATATGTAATTTCACAAACGCCCAATATTTAACATATGACAACATATGTAATTTCACAAACACCCAATATTTAACATATGACAACATATGAATTTTTTTCACAAATGTTCAATATTTAACGTATGACAACATATGTATTTTCAAGTTGGTTGATTGTGTTCATTTTAATAAGTGTGTAAATGATTTATGTATTTGTATGTTTTATTATATGTATTTGTATGTTTGTACCTGAGGTCGCGAATAATGTCCTAATGAAAAATGGGGTCATGAATGAAAAAAGTCTGAGAAGCACTGCTCTAGAGAATCCTCGTCATGCAGACTGATTTTAGGAAGACATGATCGAATATTCTCTTATTCTCTGGAAGATTCAATTTTATGTCTGTATTACTTTTTATATTTTAATATTTAATGAAATTACTGCCTTACATTCATTATAAGAATATTTTCTTTCTTACTAAACAAATAATATTGAACTGTTATCGTTTATTTCCAATAGGTTGGTTTTCTATTATAATTTAATACCTCATGTAAATATTATGTAAATCATATTATAAATATATATGTTATTGTGCTGACGGACGAAACTCAACAAATCTAATTCATATAACCTCTCATTCCATTTTTTGTATTTAATTAGTAAGTCAAATCTACAGGTGAGACCTTCTCTTTCAGAAAGGAGCTCAAAGAAGTGTTTATAAAGAGTGTTCTCTATGCTAAGATAAGGATCATGATATTTTACATGTTTTTTCTTGTGTATTAAACTTTATCATATATTCTGTAAAGTGCTATTTCGAAAATAATCATCCATTCACTCACTCAAATAAACATACCACAAGGAGTGGGGAGTACATGCAATTTGATCATGTGAAAATCTGACAGAACTTTATTGGTTGCCTGAAATTTGAACTTAATAAAAAAAAAAGTTAATTATAAGATAATGTTTTTTAGGAGAATACCATTTTATAACTTGATTCTAAGATATTATGTAATGAAAAGACACAAAGCTCTAAACAGAAAGTTTATTTCTAGAAATGTGTTTTTGACTTTAATATGAGTCTACTTCAGCTGCTTATCAACACCAAAGAATAAAATGAAACTTCTACCAAAATAAATGTTCCTTCACTATAATACTGACACATACAACAAGAGATACTCTATACAGATTACCACAAGGATTAGTAATCTCCCTGATTGGAAAGGGGCGTAAAATATGCAAAAAAATACCACAAGGAGAAAGGAAGAGAAAAAAGGGAAAGGATAGAAGGTCAGTAAATCCAACCGAAAACATCTAATACTAAATGAACGTGTCGGCCGGATGGCCGCGTGGTAAAGCTTTGCCTTACCACCCCTGGGAGGATCCGGGTTCAAATCCGGGTCCCACACCTCCAATTTTTCAGGAGTGTCGGCCGGATGGCCGCGTGGTAAAGCTTTGGCTTACCACCCTGGAGCGGGTTCAAATCCGGGTCCCACACCTCCAGTTTTTCAGGAGGGGTCTGTTTCAAATCCGGGTCCCACACCTCCAATTTTTCAGGAGGGATCCGGGCGCGTGGTAAAGCTTCGGCTTACTTGGGAAAGCTTCGGCTTACCACCCTGGAGGATCCGGGTTCAAATCCGAGTCAACACACCACCAATTTTTCAGGAGGGGTCCGGGCCCGGCCTGTTGAACTCCATCCTTCGGTTGACCCCATCATGGGTACTGGGTAGTTTGTGATGGGAGCTATAAATGGCCGCCGCCAGATACAGAATATCCCATGAGGATATGAAATGGCCGCCGCCAGATAAAGAATATCCCATGAGGATATGGCGGCGTACTAAAACTAACCTAACCTAACCTATACAGAAGATCTCTGACTTATGTCATTCAACAAAGCCCTACATAAGTTGAAACATATGTATATTGGAGCATAACCTATACAATATTAGTGTATTACAAAACATAACATTAAAAATAGTTATATTAAAAAATAAGCATATAAATCAGTTGCATGGCTTCATGGTAAACCAGTTTCTTACATTTTAGATCTGGATTCTGTTCCAAGTCCTACATTTCCAATTTTTTAGGAAGCATCTGGTGCTGGACCCTGATTATTAACTAAAACTAATCTAATAACCTCATAAAACACATATACATAAGATAAATGATGAAATTAGGAAAAAATGCTCTTATTTTTGCATTATCCATTTTTAGTAATATATTTTTCTTGTAAGTCAGGAAATTTTTATGTAAATATGGATCTATTTAAGTCGGGGAAAGTTCTGTATATTATTCTTAATAAATAAAAACATTAAAAATGCACAATGGTAAAAACAGTAATAATAATAACAACAATAAAAATAGTAATAAATAAAACAGTTACATAGGTGTGATGCCAGAGTTGCTACATTCACAGATGCTGAAAATTAAATGTTCTATTTAAAATAGCAAATGTGTAATAAAAGTAACAAAAGTTTGAATACATGACAACTTCTGTGTTTTATTTTTAATTTATGTGGGCCTATATAAAATGAAAATTAGATTAAAAGATAACACTAAAAATAATACAAAGTATTATATTGAAATGATGACACGTGTTGAATTGCTTATAGTGTGTAATCAATAATGCAAAAGAGCAAAGTAAATGATTCACACTTGCAAGTAATGTTATCAAATCAATCAAATCTGGTTTACAGAAAATCATTAAATACCAGAGAAAAAATAGCAAAATTCCTATATTAACAATAATAATTTTTTTCTTTTTCACTAAAGGGAATTTAGAAATTTACTAAATCTCTATGTTAACAATTTTAAAACATATAACATTCATCATCAATCAATTATCAGATCTGACAATATGCAAGACCGCATCATCCATATAGACAAGACGTGCAGTGCATGATGGTGCTAAACACTTAACTCATTGAGATCTGCAGATGTGTATACATGTCATTGAAGTGGAACAAGTTATTTTGGTTTTGGGATAAGATATTTTTATTTTTGAAATTTTAATTGAAATATATGTATGTTGGAGCATAACCTATACAATGTCATGTGAAATTTTCATATGATAGCTCTGAAATTCATAAAACTGAAAAAATATTGTAAATAATACAAAAATTTTGATTAATTCTGTCAAAATAAACAATATTTTTTCTTATTTGTTCGTTTATTGTTTTATTTTTACCAATAATTAAGTAAAATATAAGAAAATCGTAATCAATTTCTGCCTGGAAGTAATGTGCCTACTGTTTTTCATAATTAAGCCTAATTAATATTCATAAATATAAAAAAATTCATTTCTCTTATTTTTTGTCAAAAAATTCTGAAATTTTTGTGTTTATAAAGATTCTATGTCTCTTTTACTATTTGATTATTTTTTTAAAATTTCTTTATTTGCAAAAGTATTTGTTGCCTATATTAGGTGAAAGTTTATGTTTGTCTTTTGTAATTGTTTAACCATCCATTGAAACTATTGCTTTTATTAGATACCCACATCTCTCCTGAAGAAAACAAGCCATGAACAATTAAAATCGGTCCATATTTTGATATAAAATTATTTTTCTAACTTAACATATGAAAATTTTTTTAGCTGGATTATTTTGTTATATTCACATACAAAATATGCATAAATTTATAGAAATTATCGGTTATAAGCAATTATTTACACTATCTGATATTGTTTTTCTACATATTATTATTATTTTTTATTTTATTTTATAAAAATATAGTATTTTTTCTGTGAAATTTGTTGTGAAGTATAAATCCATCCCCTTTACACAGTTACAGCTATATTTTATGATGATTTGCTTTATTGGTTCAGAAAATACCTATTCAACCAATAGTAGTTAGTTCTATGTTAGTAGGCGGCACAGAAATTTGCCGGGAAGGAAACAGCGATATACGAAGGTAATCCAGAAAGTAAATTCCGTTTTCCATTTTCACTGCAGCGATAGTATCCATTATTTTACACTACAGAGTATCCATTATTTTATTTTTTCTTTTCGACTGGAATTTTACAAATATGGGCATTAAAATTGTAATATATTCTAGTTTATGCGGCTGGCCGTATAAGATGCCTTCGCGAGCCGCCTTTTGCCTACCCCTACTTTACAAGGATTCAAACTGAAAGGCCAACCATTAAAATTATCAGTAAAATGTATAATAAGTTTCTTCCTTCAATAAGAAAATAAATTACACTCATATAGTATGTGATTACTAGTATCAGATTCACCACTACAACAGTAATATTATTATCTACTATAATTTTAAACTTACATAAAATAAACTGACAAAATGGTAAATATGTTTCAAAGAATAAAAAATTTCAGTGCGATTAAAAGTATTTAAGCTTATAATTACAGCACTCTGCGACCTGGCTGCAACTGAGAAAACATAAAGCAAGATCCTGTTCCTTTTGGTGATACTGAACATTGATAAAATCTTTATTTTATGTTTTTTTTGTATAATCAGATACAAAATTATTAGTAGAACTTGGTTTAGGAAGTATACATAAGCCATCATATATATGTTTATAACATGAACGATACCGTCTATATTTTATAATTTACAGTTTTTCTTTATATTATAAATATATAATTGACTAATCTTTTAAATCAAGATATCAATATAATTTTATTTAAAAATGTCGTCTATTTAGAACATCCCAAATTCCAAAGCCGCAACCAGAGCCTTGAGAACAACATTTAGTTAGCTGTTGATTCTGATATACAGTATTAAAATCATAGAACTAAAAAGATACAATAGATAAAAATTATGAATCTCGTTCAATTTTCTTCGAAATTTATTTGTGTCAATTCTATAATATCATTCCTATTAGAAATGTATCTATTTAAAACAATTATTTTTAACATTTAACTGGCACTGTTAGTATAATAAGTACTACGAATAGCATTCGTAGTTCTCATTTTCACGATACATTAATATTAAAATGTTGTATATATTCCTTTTTTCTTAAATGTCTTAAACAACTCTGAAATATTAGTACATATACTATTTTGTAATATAGCAAATTTCTAAATTTTAAGAATTTTTTTCTTGAAGATAGTCCCACATAGTAGTAGTCAGTAGCCAATAAAATTATTTCAATAATATTAAATATATCTATATTTTCGACAGACAGCATTATCTAACTTTCAGTCACAGTAAGGATCATTTTACTGAAAACGATTTATATCAGGGCTGCTCAACCAATCGATCGCGAGCCTCCGATCATCTTTCGATCAACTCGCTTGTTAAACTTCCATTTTACAATACATAGTAAAAGTGGTCTGTGTTCTTATTGAAACAAGAAAAGTGAAGTTATCTCTACTTGTTTTCGTTCTTTGTGTCTTTTATCATTTATTAAGTAATTGCAGATCAAATCAATAGGTAGAACATAATATATCAAAAACTATAAATGAAGATTATTTCGATGAGTAAGCAAAAATTTGTTGGACAAATGGTTCAAATATTTTCCCTTTCTTTATTACACTGCTCAGTTCTGGACAACAATATATCATTGTTCGCATATACAATATATAACAATATATCATCTAAAAGGGAATTTATTAAAAAATAAACTTCTTCAATTATTTAATTTTTTCTTTTTTAGCTATAATTATGAGCGTAGAAAATAAAATTAAAATCTATTAATACCATGATGAACGGGAACATTATTTCTTTTTTCCATGGTTAATGGCAAATGCTTTTGTGTAATATGTAATTTAGTTATTGCTATTCTAAAAAAGGGAAATATCGAAAGATATTTATGAACAATGCTCTCCAATTATGAAAATGATTATCCGAAAAAATATGCAGAACAAAAAATTTTTGAACTCACATTCCACAATAAAATATGTTCGTAAAAGTTTTAAGATTATTTCTTTCGTCATATAATCCAAATTTTGAATCAATTGCAAAATCTATAGAATGCCATATATTGTATTAAAATTTTTGTTTATGTACCCATGTATTCGTAGATATTTTTATATTTTCATGTAATGAAGAACCGTTATAAATTCTACAAAGGCGAATAAAATAGCATTTTAATTTTCTTTTAACTTTAATATATTTTTAACAATATAGAAAAATAATAAATTTTGTGAAATTTCTAGTTAACCTAGAGCAAAATTACTAAATCGATACAAGAGATGCTTAAGTGAAAAATATAAAAATGTAACTAAAAAATTACTTTCAAGTTTTATTAACTTAAGAATTATAATATGTATTTGAATGTCAAATATTTGAAGATCGATTTGCAAATTAAATTTCTACAATATCAAAAGAAAATGCTGAAAATTTGTTTTATTATTTTTGTAATACTCGTCGGTTATCGAATATTTTAAATATTTATAATTAATTTCATCAAGGAATATTTATTCTCTAACAATATAATTAAAGTTGCTTAATGATTATACAGTATTCATATTCAATTTTCTAGAAAAAATTAAATAACTTGATCCGTTCTTGATCGATCCAAAAATGTTGAGGAAAGCAATTTGTTATAGTGTATTATTACTGAATGATCGATTCAATTTAAAGGATAACTTGAACAAGAATAAAAATAAAGAAAACCAGTGACGATGATTATTTGGTTTGTTAGCGATGAAAAAATTCAAAATTGCACAGTGAGGTTAAAAATTGTTTTCATTAAGATTCTTTTCATTTATATAATTTTTCTCATCACAAAAATTGAGTCAGAGTAGTTAAGTTCACTACAAGCATTCCCATATTAGGGTCAGAGCATTAAAGGATATGATTAATAATCCGAGCATGGAGTTTTTTGAAAAATCATGAGATTCGGATTCTTCAGATCGAGTACGTACTTTAACGATTAGACCTCATTTACTGGAAATTATCCATTTCCAATTTGTTTGTAGAAAAATTGGTTGAATCCAATTTTCTGCGAATCGCAACACTTTTTCTGATTTTTCTTTCAATTTTAATATATTATTAGTGAAATTTTGTAATTATGCTAAATTACTCTTTCAAACAGCGCTTGTATAAACTTAGTCGATAAAATGTGACTTTTAATTTAATTCGATAGATTAACTAAAAATATTCTTATGCATTTAAAAATAATAATAAACAATCTCTTTTCCATTTTTAGGTTTTATTTATACTCCAAAATTTCCTATCAAATATCTTTTCCTAAATATTTAAACAGTTAAATATTTATTAAATTACATATATGTCGATATGATAAGCTTCATATGCATGAGAGTCGGTCTCTTGAAAAACCTCGTAAATACTGAAATCGCGAATACTGAACTTAAGAAATTATGAGTAAAATAAGTTTTGATTCTTCGATGCCAAGATTATCAAGTTTTTCTAATATTTTTGGTTTGTTTCATTGCCATCAAATTTCACAAGGAATATATAGAATGGGACCAACCAGAATGTTGAATAGATGGAGTTTCAAACGAATGGAATTGGGATCCCTCAAGAAAATCTTGAAGTATGAAACCGAATTGAATCCGGTTCTACAGGTGAGGCATATAGTAACAATAGCCTTTCTTAGCATTTTTCAATAGCCTCTCTTAAGGAGGATATCTGATTTTGATATCTCATAAGTCAAAAACTATACTGGTTCTCAGATAAGCATTGTCGAAAATTGTTTATCTTACTTTCTATGATACATGTATATTTTCCTTAGTACATTAAATAATGACATTTCTCTGTAGTTTTGGCAGTCTTGGCTATCACTTTCTTGAAGATTGATGAATGCTTTTTCCAATCCATTTATATTTGCAGTCTTCTATAATACAGAAATTCTATATAGCCAAAGAATATTCGGTTTTCCACTTTTATCAACAAGTTCTGACCTAATTTCATCATTACCTACAGTTTTTGGTCTTAAACATTTTTATAGGAGGTTTTATTTTTATCAGGCTTATATCCTCACTTATTTTTTGCTAACATTTGTAATTCTGTTAACAACCTTAGATTATACTAACTTTATCATTTAATAAACTATGAAATATTCACTCCATCTAGCTAAAAATTTTTTTGTTAATATTAATTTGATAGTTTATCTTTTATACTGCTAATTTCTCTATTTTTATCATCATTCAATTTTCTAACAAGAGTTGTGAAATATTTATTGCTAAAACTACCACTTTTTTTTCAAGAGATCATTAAGCTATTCCCAAAGAAATTTTTTATCCTCTTGAATAACAATTTTTGCAATATTTCATTTTATTATTTATAAGCCTACTATAAACTTAGCTGTAACTATTTATGAAAAGTTTTTTTCTTGACAGAAATTGTATTGCACTATATCGTTCAACTATAGTATTCTCTTTGTTCCCTTTTCCATTTTTTATACTTTATTTCTATTTTATTACTTAAGGCTTTGATTTTAAAGATTTCTGATTCTTAATTTATATTCTGCTGTACAGCAAATAGTGCTTAGAGCATATCTCAAAAGTCCCTGCATATTCAAGTGCTCAATATGGTTTTTAAAATCCGCAGCAAGTTAGGATTTCTATGATAAATTTATCTCATTACAGCAATATCTGTAGTGGTATCATTCAGTAATTCATACCGGTTCGCTCGAATCGGTTGTTAAAATTTGTCAGTTTCACCAAATAATTTGTGGGAAAAAATGAAAAATCACAGTCAAATTCTTCAGAACTTACTGAATGTTTTACAGAATAAATGAAATGAAGACAATAAATTATCATCAGGTCATGAGCGTGATTCGTTGAGGGTCAGCGGAAATGATTGCATTAATTATTTGAAAATGATTGTAGCAGAAACCATGATTCCTTTGTCTTAACAATCGTCCAAATGTGTTACAACAATGAAAATGCTTCAAATCCGGGTCCCACACTTCCAGTTTTCAGGAGGGGTCCGGGCCCGGCCTGTTGAACTCTATCTTCAACCATCCGGTTGACCCCATCATGGGTGTTGGCCAGCCTGTGATTGGCTCTATAAGTGGCCGCCGCCAGATACAGTATATCTCTCGTGCGATATGACGTCTTAACCTACCTAACCTAACCTAGCCTATTGAAAATGCGTACTGTATTAAAATAACAAATTTTAATATGAAATTCGCACTTTATTAATGCATATTGTACCTGAAATCATATTATACAAATCCTTACTCCAAATTAAATCGAGAGAAGGCTAAATGTCTATTTCAATAACTATCTTAACTATTAACTATTTCAATAACTGTGCAATAACTATCTTCTAGCCACTATATTTATTGACTCTCTCTATCTTATTTACCAATAGAACTTGTTAAATTTTGTAGGTGACCGTAGTTAAATATCTTAACCAAAAATATACCTTTAGAAAAGTTTAAGATATTTCTATTTTGGCTATGTAATTTTCTAAAAGATCTTTATGGACTAAGATTTCATTGGGTGAAGGCCAGATTTTTGGAAGTCTAATATCTTCTACGTCGATAATTTATCTCCGCCATTTCTTCGCCAGACTATATGTCGACTGTTTATCCGAAGCCGATTCCATGCCTGCCGATTCTACACCAGAAAATGAATGCTTGCTCATCATAAATAAATAAATAAAACAAACCATTTAAAGAAAATCTTAATATTTATTATTTATAGAATTTTATATATATATTGAAAAATAAAAGCAATTAAATGCATACACAGTACATAGAATAAAAAACACACTAATATAGGCCCTATATAAAAATATTATACAAGACATTTGGAAATTGTGCGCCAAAAGGTAAATAATCTAGTAGATCTCTATTTCTGTATCTTGAAATAATTCTCAAAATACTCTCATCAGTGTATTTTTTAAATTCAGTGAGTGAAAGATGTCGCAACAAGTTGTTCATAATAAGAATCCCATACTTTCTGCATTTTTCGTGATTTTTTTTTCAAGATTGTCCGTATTAAAACATACATCATACGACTAAAAATTATGCACTTAATAATATACAGAAGAGTCCCCATTATCATGATAATGTGGAGCGAAGGAATTCCAGATAATCTGAAACTTGGATAACACGAAGGTTTGATAAATTATTAATAAATAAACTGGATTTGAATACATTAATGTGATAATGTCTATTTTCACATTAGACTTAGGCTACGTATTGAATATAATGACTTTTATTGTATAATTTAAAAGTAAAGTTTTCGATCATCTTGTGTTGTTTCTATTTAATTTTTATAATAAAACAGTTGTAAATAAAATTAAAAGTATTTTATTGTATAATTTAAAACACTTTTCATTTTATTTACAAAAATTAAATAAATAATCATCACTAAGTTAATTACAGTTCATTGTGCAGGTAACCCTCATATAATACGGTAGATAGGTTCTTAAAAAACGCCGTGTTATGTGAAACCGTGTTATATGAGACCTGGAGTCAATACAAAAAAGGAGTTACGTTCTAAAATCAATTAAAAACAAACAATTCTTTAATTTAATATAAGAGACTTAATTTTTATTAAGAACATTAACACGAAACATAAAGAAAGAAAAATATATATACGAAAACCTCAAAAAAAAAAATTATACATAAAACAAAAAAAAAGAAAAAGGTATACAGCCTATGTAACATTCATTTATTTATTATATCTTCCTTACTGCTGTTCATTTAAAACGAGAACATTTTTCCTTTTTAACAATATTCACTTTCTGAACTTTCTTCTGCATTTAAAGTTTGTGTATCTTTTTTTATAATTTATTGATCTATATGCTATTTTAAGTTTATTTGGGTGTTATTTTATGATTAGTTACAAAAAATTTTCTTCCTGAGAAAAAATAGAACTGGTTGTTAATTATTTTGGATGACACCATTGAATTCTGTAATTAAAAATGGTGTTTTTAGCTATCAAGCCATATATATTACAAAAATCAATTAATTTGTGGGTGTTTCTGCTTGCTTCAATGTTTTCATCAAATGTTCTCATTTCCTCAAAATCAGAATTATAATTTTCCACTCTAGTTTTAAAATTTCCTAATAATGTCAGTTTGCCTTTGCTTACATTCTGTAGATATTACTGTATTTTTCAATTCATCATAGAATTCTTATCCTCTTATGTTCTATTATAAGCTTTATAAACTGTCTTTCATTGTGTTACCTTGATCGAAATCTGATTTCGAGTCACAAATAATATAGTGAAGGTCATTATTAATTGCACATGTTCATATATTTGACAAAATAATTCATTGCTCATTCAAATCCTTTGTCTGAATCATATATTGTACGAGAATTAATCTATTTTACATAGTCTTATATTGGAAATATTGTCCTGCAATTCGACAGTTTCTCAATTTGGCATTATTTGGTGACGGATTAGTATTGAATTGTGAGGCACCACTGTATTAAAATTTCTAATTTAAGTTTTAGTCAACAGATGGAGCTATATTGGCTAAAATTTGTTTAAAGCACATTGTTACTTAGTTCCATATAACTTATGGGAGATTAGAAGTTATACTTACCATCCAAAACTGTGTCATACAGAACTGTTTAAAAACTGTATTGACATAACTTTGCATTTCTTTGCTTCTGCACTACAGTAAAACGGTAAATTCAAAAACAGCACAAAACTGCAGAAATTACTTTATTTGGCAATGTTTTCAACCTTTCCTCAGGTCATCATTAGGATTAATACAAACTGTTACAAGATAAACATATATTTATAAAGGTAGAATTTTTACCCTCCCATTTACACATGTGAGGTTAAAAAATAGACATATGATATTTCAAGCAGGGTTGCAGAGTCAGTATCGGGGAGTCAGAGGTTTTTGGGTGGAGTTGGAGTCAGAATTTTTTAAAAGGTGGAGTCTGAGTTGGATCATTTGCCATCTGACTCTGCAACCCTGTATTCAAGTACAATTGTAAATACATACTAAAAGGACACCTAAAGTAGAGTCAATATCTGACTCAAGACTCTAGATTTAAATAATCAAACATGGACACACAATGGACTTTTAAAAAGATTCTCAATTGATATTAAAATATGCCTACAAAAAATTAGAGCTTGTGCATTGGCAAATCTTAACATTGGTTGAGAATCTTTTCAAAACATTATATGTTTTGGTTATTTAAATCCAAATCATCCTCATAGATATGTGTTTACAATTATATGTGAATGTATTGTATGTCCATTTTTAATTGCATGTGTGAATAGATAGGGTAGAATTTCTACCCTATAAATATATGTTTATCTTGTAACGGTTTGAAATAAACCTGATGATGACCCTGAAGAAGGGCTGAAAACATTTGTCAATAAACTAATTTCTACAGTCTTATGCTAGTTTTTGAATTTACTGTTTTACTGTATTGAGAGTTTTCCCATACAATTTTTACAATAGTATATTTGTAGTTGTGGCATTGATATCTTAATGTATATATACATATTACATATAGCTTATTGCAAGCCCTCTAGTATCAAAAATTCAATTTTTTATAATTTTTTTCTAACAAATAGTCAACTTAGAATATTGTGAAATGTGTGAAATCTTTATAAAATTTCATTCAATCTGAATTTAACAATTATTATTATATTTATCATATAAGATTTAGTACATTCTGAGTAAAAAATTAATTACTTACAATTTAATTAATATCTTCAAAAATTCTTAATTATTATGGATTTCTTCAAATTTTGTTGTTACTGTATCATGTACACACTGATTATCTTTAAATAATTAATTAGAAATTTATGAAATACAGTATGAAAGTCATTTCTGTTTAATTAATATCTTCAAAAATTCTTAATTATTATGGATTTCTTCAAATTTTGTTGTTACTGTATCATGTACACACTGATTATCTTTAAATAATTAATTAGAAATTTATGAAATACAGTATGAAAGTCATTTCTGTTTAATTAATATCTTCAAAAATTCTTAATTATTATGGATTTCTTCAAATTTTGTTGTTACTGTATCATGTACACACTGATTATCTTTAAATAATTAATTAGAAATTTATGAAATACAGTATGAAAGTCATTTCTGTTTAATTAATATCTTCAAAAATTCTTAATTATTATGGATTTCTTCAAATTTTGTTGTTACTGTATCATGTACACACTGATTATCTTTAAATAATTAATTAGAAATTTATGAAATACAGTATGAAAGTCATTTCTGTTTAATTAATATCTTCAAAAATTCTTAATTATTATGGATTTCTTCAAATTTTGTTGTTACTGTATCATGTACACACTGATTATCTTTAAATAATTAATTAGAAATTTATGAAATACAGTATGAAAGTCCTCTTGATATAATATATATATGATATAAATCCTCTTGATTTTTATAAAAGAAAAAAAAAAAAATTAAAATTTTTTAAATCAACCACAAAGCAGCCAAACTGATTTGTGCGAAATGACTAAATTATCGAAAACTATAATAAAACACCAGTCAATGGCAATGATTTATACATGTAATCCCCTTGTGCAGCAATGTCTTAATTGTTAATTTCACTTATTTTTAAATTAAATTTGTAATGATTTTTTAGCTGATATTTTGGCTATCATAATATATATTTTCTTCTCTTTTTTTATTAATCATCTTAGCATTACAAGATTCCCACAATTTAGGTACATCTGACTTAAAAAAATGAGAAAATTTTATACAAGTATAAAAATAAATATATACAATACTGTATATGCAAATAAATTATATACGCACCCAAGTGGACCCTTGTAGATGAATACATTGAAATAATATAGGATGCAAACATATAATTAATTCTTTTACAATTCTGTTCCCTAGGAATGGTAACTAGTAAAAAAATATTTTTCTTTATATGCTACTTAAGTTACAATGCTTTATATAAATCAGAGATGGGCAACTATTTTCTGCTGAGGGCCGGATTAACAATCTTCAGGATGAAGTGGGCTGTATAAAAATTGAAATGTACCTAAGGCTGAATTTAACTTTATGGCACCATTATGTAATTATGTAATGAAATAATTGATGACACATTAGCTAATCTATTAATAATTAATAATCTACTTTTGACATAAAATGACATAAATGATGATAAAATCAAGTTCAAGCAAGATTGATTCTTGCACAAACATATTCCTCTTATCATCATACAGGACAAGAATAATGGTGGCACCAATTTATCTGCACACGTTCTTGTCAATATCGCTATTGTGCATAGCCACTTTTGTAATACAGAAAGAATATATTCGTGTATCATTATTATCTTTAAAATATACTTTTCTTGTGTTATTTTCTTAATTTTGTTTGTACGCAGGATACAGTATATCCCATGAGGATATGGCGGCGTAATCTAATTAACCTAACCTAACCTAAATGAACGCAAAAAATATAATCAGTCTCTCCAAAGCAATACAGGAAAAGAAAACTGCCGTGGCCATATTATCGACAAACGAATAATATCAATTTTGAGGCCCAAATATGGAAAAATAGGAAGCTAAAAGTAGGGAAAGCCTAAACTCAGTTGCCGATAAAACAAATGCTTAAGATACACTTAAAATGAGGATACATAACAATATAGCTGAAGAGAAAGAACAGAAAATAGAGACAAAAGAAACAACGACCCAAGATGACTCATAAGAAAATTAAAAATAAACATATAATACGCCACGTGCAAAACAACTAACAATATAAAAAATAAAACAACAGCTCTTTTTTATTGTACAAAACAACAAAAAAGAACCTAGATCCTAGGAACTAAGAAAGCGAAAAAAAATCAGAAAAAACACACTGGGAACAAAAAATAACAAAAGGACGGTCAGGATCTGAAATTAAAATTAAGTATAGCACCACCAATTAAGAAGCTTGTCTAACCATGCATTCACCTAGGAATGGAAATAAAATAAAATAGCTGAAACAACCGATCATCAGAATAAGGAATAAGAAAACAAGTCAACTTGGAGAACTAGCAGTAATCTGAAAATCTATTTTTTTAATATTATTTATGAATGAGTTGTTAATATGCAATGAAATATTTTTGAAAAATGTGAATATGGTATTTCAATATGGAATATTTTGTTCTAAGCCAAGCTATCTAATTAGGATTGAATAAGTGAGATGCCTCTAATAAGCAGATTCAGAAAGGATCCAGGGATACTGGATCCTTTACAACAGGGTGGGCAATTATTTTCTGCCGAGGGCCGTATTAACAATTTTCAGGATGAAGCGGGCCGTATAAAAATTGAAATGTATCTAAGGCCGAATTTAACCTATGACGCCATTATGTAATTATGTAATGAAATTATTGATGATAACATTAGCTAATCTAGTAATAATTAATAAAACTACTTTGACATAAAATGATTACTCAAGCTCAAGCAAGATTTATTCTTGCACAAAGAATATTCCTCTCACCATCACACGGGACAAGAATAATGGTTGCACCAATTTATCTGTACACGTGCTTGTCAATCTCGCTATCGTGTGTAGCCACATTTGTGATACACAAAGAATATATTCGTGTATCAATTATTATTTTAAAAATATACTTTTCTTATGTTATTTTTTTAGTTTTGCTTGTATGCAAATAGTTCAAAGTGTGTTATTTTCTTAGTTTTTGTTTGTATGCAAAGAGTTCGAAAGCATTCCGTAGAACTATTTTTTTCATTAGAAACATTAGAAAATAATTCATCCTACAAATAAATTCTGATAATTTTCCTTAAAAAAACAAATATTTTATCAAACTGGTTGATTCTAACAACCTAATACATCAGAATGTCACAAAATATTAGGTACCTATATAATTAATTTTGTAAAAACAAATTTACAACTTAATGTGAATGATGAAATTTACTATATTTGTGGTTAATTATATCATCAAAATTTGGAATAACTTGGTAGTGTACGTGTAAACTAATGAGAGGATCCATTATTTTACACTACAGAGTATCCATTATTTTTTTTCTTCTTTTCGAGTAGAATTTTACAAATATGGGCCTTGAAACTAATGTATTCTAGTTTATGCGGCAGGCCATATAAGATGTTTTTGCAAGCAGGATCCGGCCCGCGGGCCACCTTTTGCCCACCCCTGATATAAACTATGTTAATTCATAAAATTTTTAATAGTTTTTATGTTTTATGTTTAAACAGCAAGCTCTCTTAAATTTGGCACCCTTGGGGATTGAGAAGTGCTGAATTTTAAAATATGCTGGATTCTAAAGAGATTAAGTCATGTTCCATCTGTAAAAATGCCAATGAAAAATGTAACTAGATATACAGGAAAATACCTTTAGAACAATCTATGGATAATAAATACATTTTATTAAATATCATTTACTTTATTAAATATATTTTATTACTACTTTCTTAAAATACTTGTCATAAAAATAACATACTTCATAACAACATTCACTTTATAAGCAGATAAGCACAACTTTTGAGATGCTTCCTAATTGGCAGAAAATAATAAAATTTTCTAGTAGAACAAATATTCTGTAATGAAAATTTCATGACTAAAAGCAATTGAGCAGAAATAGCAAAAAATGTAAACTTAAGATTTAATTTAAATATAAATATTCTAAACTGTGATGGCAATAAAGTTAAACATCAGGGAAGAAAATTTAATTGAAGTAGATGACAACTTTTACTTTTTATTTATTTAAAATATTTAGCAGTTCATTTGATTTTGAACAAGTACATTTCAATGAATATTAAAACATGTTTGCAATTATTTGTTGGATCCCTCTGCAAAATAATTATTATTGTTAAATAATAAATGTTTTTTACAGACATGTAAATCATTTTGCTTGGGTCATATCTTTTCCACATCAATGAATGTTTTTTTCAATAATTATAAAAATTTTATTATTATTTGAAAATGTTGTATTTGTTCTTTCTTTTGTTTTGTATTTATGTTTTTTGTTTGATTTTATTTATTTACTAGCTTAATAAATACATTTAATTACAATGTCACTTCATTGTTTTAATTCAATTGAAGATTTGTTCTAATTGCAAGTTTAAAAGTATTTAAGGTTACGTCATTAGGAACAACAAATATTTCATATCTTTAAAACTTTCATATAATGAAATTATTATTATCTAACAAGGAGAGGGCGCGGTCTGGGAAATGAACTTTGGAATCAAACTTTGTGTGGTGGTAGTTTACCCTTCATGTGTTAATATGATAAAATATTATTGCGCACTATTCAGCCAATTCCGAAAAAAATGGATTCAAAGTTTTCATAGCTGTTATATAAGATGTCTATAATGTAGGTAACTTTGTTTTGTTTGTCTATGAGAGTGATGTCTGGTCTGTTGTGATGTATGGTTTTGTCAGTTATGATTGTTCTGTCATAATATATCTTGTGTGTCGAGTTTTCTAAGATTGTGTCTGGTATGTATTTGTAATAAGGAGTGAGCGTGTTTATTAATTTGTATTTGGTTGCAAGCTTTTGGTGTATTATGTTTGCTACTTGGTTGTGTCTGTGTAGGTAATCTGTTTGTGCAAGCAGTTTGCAACCCGACATAATGTGTTGAATCATTTTGGGTGTTATGTGGCATTTCCTACAAGTGTCGTTTGTCAATGTGCTGTCTTTCAGTATATATTTTCTGTAATTTTTTGTGTTTATTATCTGGTCTTGTTTTGCTATTATAAATCCTTCTGTTTCTGTAAATAGATCCCCCCTGACTAACCAGTTGTTTGACGCTTTGGTGTCTATGAAGTGTTTCTGAAGGTCGTGTGAGTGTCTGCCATGGAGTTTCTTTCTATACCAGGATGTTTTCTTTTCTTGTATGTGTGCAGTGTTGTCTATTTGGTTTGGGTGTTGTTCTGTAGATTTAATGGTGTTATGTTTCTATCAGCCAAGACTATAGCTTTGTGTAGTTGTGATGTATGTTGCTTTTATGGAAGAACTCTCTCAGATTACAGATCTGTCTGTTGTGTAAATGTGGGATGTCAATAAGATCACGTCCTTTCCTTGCGTGGGAGAGTAGTTCTTTCTATGGCAGATTTCAGGTGATGGTACTGGTATTTTGTAAATGTTGTTCATGTTTTTCTTTGGAGTGATTCAAGTTCTGTTTGTGGTCACTGTATCACTCCAAAGGAGTAAGTCAGTATAGGTATGGCAAATGTGTTGATGACTTTCACTGTGTTTTTTCCATTCAGATGTATTTTGAGAATGTTATTTAATCTGTTGGTGTATAGTTTTGACAATGTTTGTTTAGTTTTCTTTTGTTCTGTGAGTCTGGCTTGCTGGAATCCCAAATATTTGTATACCTCATCCTCTTCCATGGATTTGATAGTGTCTCCATTTTCAAGAGTGAAGCCTCCTTTCTTTAGGACTCCCTTTACTATGTGGAGTGTTTTGCATTTGTCAAGGCCAAACTCCAGGCATATGTCTTTTGAAAATGTGTGCGTGATTTGTAACAGCTGTTGTAATTGTGTTTGTGTTGAGGCATACAGTTTAATGTCGTCCATGTAAAAGAGATGTGAGTGTGTGTAGTGTATTGTTCGGTTTTGTCTAATGTTGTAGTCACAGTTTGATGTGTTCAGTTTGTTGGAGAGTGGATTTAGGATGAGACAGAACTAAAGTGGGCTGAGGGAATCGCTTTGGAAAATACCACATCTAATGTGTATGGGTTTTGTGGCTACGTGATTGTTATTTATGGTGATGTGCAGTGTTGTTCTCCAGTGTTGTATTATGTTTTGTAGGAATGTGATGTATTTGGTATTGATTTTATAGAGTTGCAATGTCTATATGAGCCATGAATGTGGTATGCTATCAAATGCCTTTTTTAATCAATGTAAGCTGTGTGTAAATGTCTGTGTTGTCTGTGTACTTGTTTTAGTATTGTTGTGTCGATGACCAGCTGCTCTTTGCACCCCATGAGGATGTGAAAATTTGAACAATTTTATTTTTCATCGAAAATTGCAACTCTGTGGCCTAATTATCATATATTAGGTTTCAATATAATATATTGATTAGAATCCGCTCCAGAGAGATGTAATTAGGATAAATTAATTTATAACTACCCTGTACAAACCTGTATCCAAATTGTTGTGATAGGGCTCAATATAAAAAAGTAATTGAATGTGTGGACGTTTTTGATAATTGTAATCTTCTGTAACTTTATTATATCGTACCATTTATACGTTCCTCGAATATTGAAAACCGACACATATTTTAAAATATTTTTTCTTAATACAATATTTAATTACATAAACTTTGACAAACACGGGGCCCCCTCAAGCGCGGGGCCCGATTGGATGCAATCGGTGCAATCGGCTTAAATCCGGCACTGTAGCCAACGATCTAATTGCTTGCGTGCCACACCCATTTAAAATGTCGGAATATTGTTTACATTCGTTTGTTTCTATTTTCTTAGTTTTTATTTATAAATATCCATAAATTTGAATAAATAATACAATATTTAGATATAATATATCTACTGTTAGCTCCTGCCAAGAAGTCTGTGCATGTCTGTTGCCGTGGAAACAAGACACGCTTCATTTTCGACAGGGGAAGCCAGAAGAAAGGCATCCATTTTGGCTTTTGAACGCCTTGATGGCGGCCAGAAGAAAGGCATCCATTTTGGCTTACTGAACGCCTCGATGGCGTGTTGGCGATTATTATTATCATCATTTTCTTTTTGTAATTACTTAAATCGTTCATCAAATAAAAGAAAGCTGTTTCATATATTAATTATATGCTAATATTTATATTTTACAAATGAAAATAAATATGAATCCTCATATGCTTAACCCCCATTCAAAATGGACAGGTCTTGTTGCTATATCGACCGCCACTAACTAGACATCCTGGTGGGAGCTATTCTTGTGGTACATAAACAGTATTTTTAATTGAATTATTTAATTTCTTTAATTTTTCTCTTGTAATTTTTTAATTATAATCCATTATTTATTTTCATTGAAGACTTACTGTAATATATTTGATTTCCAATATCGAACTGGATGTTTCTGTAGCTCAAGTTCTGCAAAGTCGACCGATAATTCCCCCAAAGCCATTTAACTTGACCTAAATTGACAAGATCAATTTAAGGTCAACAAAAGATTATGAAGATATTTTGTTAAGTTTCAGTTATTTAACAAATTTATTTTTAAAATGTTTTATTGAATTTCCTATTAATAAATTTGAACAGGAATATAGTATAAATACCTAAAAATTATTTGTGTTATAAAAAAATTGTAACATTTTTTAAGCTAATTTTTTCTAAATTTCCTTTTGACAGGATAAATAAATTATTAATAATAAAATAAACACGATGAATTACTTTTATATATTTTTAATTACGGATAAATAAAGATTTCACTATTCGTACGAATAACCATGAGAGTCACTGTATTTGGAAATCGGATCGTTTCAAACAAAGAAAATGGAGCAGAAAAATATGCAACCTTACCAAACTGAAGACCAGTGCAAAGTTCTCTAAGAAAAAAAAATAATATAGGAAAGCAATAAGTTAAATATTGGGATAGTCCAATTTACAAACAAAATAAAAGAGAGGGTGAGTAAGAAACAGGAAGTAGGGAAGGATGGTGCTGTAAAATCAATTAGTATACATATGGATTTTACAACTTGACACTAAAAGCAGGACAGTCCAACAAAAACAAATATTTTTAGAATAAAATAAAACATTTTATAAGAATTTAGA
>AYEL01089363.1:0-101804 GCA_000484575.1 Olivierus martensii | reverse complement strand
TTGTTGTAGAAGTGGAATTTGTAGTGATAATGTGTAAATGTTTATACAACGTCTCTTATGACGTCATTTTTGAGTTGTTTATTTTTGTAGGGGTTGGCTTCTCTCCGTTCTATATATTCATTACAGCTGAAGTTGACCTACTGATAAGGTCGAAAGCGTTTCTGGTAATAAAATATTTATCCTGTTTAGAGCTTTGTTTTTTGTGTGCATTTTGTGAGTGTAACAAGATGGTTTTAAAGTTCTTATATTTAACAATATGTTTTCCTTCATATCAATAATTTTATTTTAATTTTTTATAAATTTTCAAATTTATATCCAAAAACTCGGCATATATGAAAATCGTTCACTCTCATACATAAACAACCATAACATTTTCTATTTTACTTTAATTGGTCTGCATATGCTTTGTTGACATACTACAGCCTATAGTTCTAATTTTGACTAATAGATGGCGCTCCGCGAACTTATTGAACAACCTTGTACTACAGCCAATACCACATGCAACACAGTAAAGTAGGCTTGGCTGTGATTTTCTGCAAAATGAATGGCCACCATAAAACAATAAAAGTGTTATGTCCCTTTTATAGCCTAAGGTTATTTACATTAATGCAACACAAAGTTTTGAAATTATAGAAATTTGGAAATAAACTAATAAAAAGTCTATTTGTACGAGGGTACTCATAAGACTTAACATGGAGTCGGAATATTCACACAGTTTTTTCAAGCTAAATCAGGTTCTTGCCTCACAACTTTACTTCTTGTGGTTAGGAGCATCACACAGCAAACTAGATCAGTTAAGAATGTAGATTGAGGTAGAGATTGCAGATACTGCCAGCACTCTGATATTGGCAAGTATGAGCAGCAAGTGATGATGATAGTGTGATGGTAGGTTAACCATAAGAGATACCTTGTTTTTAGAAATGATTAGTCTCGGATTAATGTTTTTATGACTAAAATTTCTGACCAGTAGATGTGGGAAAATGATAAGTCAAAGAATGATTTATGTAGATTTAATTTCCATATAGTTTAAATAGAATTGATTCAGGGACCTAGATATTGTGCAAGGTTTCATTTTATACAGGGTACAGCAAAAAGATCTGATAGTTTTTAATTAAAAATAATGCACTAAAACCTTTAAACATGTTTATTTATGCAACATATTGGAGTACGTGTGCCATTTAACAGACAGTAACACAAACCTTGAAAACAAAGTCTTAGGTTGTGAAGATGATGTCATCCAGGTGGTGTCCATTTCTCACCATGATCAGCTTCTGCGCATATGACGCCAGTTCAGTAGTCATGGAGCAGTGGTCGAGTGCGCACCGTACATTTGTCGTTGAAACATTTTTAAAAAGTGGTGATTCTTGCATTGCAACTCAGCGTCAATTCCGCCAACACTTCAACGTGGGTCGAAGAGGACATGTTCCGTCTCATAACACAATATTGTTATGGGTGAAAAACTTCAGAGAAACAGGTTCAGCTCTCAAACGGAAGTCAACAGGTTGTCCAAGGTCAGTCAGGACACCAGACAACATTGAGCGTGTCAGACAAGCTGTGGAGATTAGTCCGAACTGGCCAGCTTGTAATCACGCTTCTGCTATGCGTCTTTCTGATCGCAGTGTACGGCGAATGCTTCATTATGATTTACACTGTCACTCGTACAAATTGACCGTTGTTCAGCAATTAACACCTCGAGATTATGCAAATCGCATAACATTTTCACAGCAAATGATTGATGTGATGACTGACATGGTTCTCATGGTGAGCGACGAAGCTCATTTCCATTTATCTGGTCATGTGAACAAATAGAACTTCCACTATTGATCTGTTCAAAACCCGAGAGAGATGCATGAACATCCCCTTTTAGTGTGAAAAAGTGATAGTGTGGTGGAGTTACCAAAAAGTGTGTAATTGGCCATACTTCTTTGAGGATAATGCAGGGCAAATGTTAGGTGACTAGCAGAGCATACCTGTCAATGCTGGAAAATTTCCTGCTACCTGAACTTAGACAAAGATGCCTAAATTGCAACCGAATGTGGTTCCAGCAAGATGGGGCAACTTGCCCACACAGCAATCACTGTGATGCAGTTTCTAAGGGTAAAGTTCCCTGTTCGTCTAATTTCTTGTAATGGTAACATTGCTTGGCCCGCCCGATCCCCAGATCTCAGTGTCTGTGATTTCTTCTTGTGGGGATACCTGAAATCGAGGGTGTACGTAAACAAACCTCGCACATTGAACGAACTTAAAGGGGCCATACGTATGGAAATCGCTGCCATACCACAGCAAATGTTGGGGCGTGTTTTTGACAGCTTTGGCAGGAGACTTGAAGAGTGCATGGCGAGAAATGGACATCACTTGAATGACGTCATCTTCACAACCTAAGACTTTGTTTCCAAGGTTTGTGTTACTGTCTGTTAAATGGCACATATACCCCAATATGTTGCATAAATAAACATGTTTAAAGTTTTGTAATAAGTGCATTATTTTTAATTAAAAACCATCAGATCTTTTTGCCGGACCCTGTATATATATTATTTTTACATGAACTTAGAGAAAATATTTTTAAATAGAAAGGGAAAGAATCTTCAAATTTGTGACGTCACAATCGGGAAAAATTCTGGGGTGATTAGAAATGTCGAAGGGGAAGAAGAGATCAAAAAGTGTTTGAAATAACATGACATAGTTTATGGATAATCCCAAAGACTTATAAAAACAATGGCATGGACGGTAACTTCATATGCATCTGAAACTTTGATGCTATTAAAATTAGTACAGAAATTATTAGAATCTTTTTAAATGTGGTGCTGGAGATGAATGCTGAAGGTAAGCTGGACATAAAAAAGAAAATGATAAAATTTGCCAAGAATTAGGTGAAGAAATGAAAATACTCCAAATTATACAAAGAAGATGATTCTAATGGATGACATGTTTTGTGCCACAATGCCTTCCTGAAATAATAACAACAATAATAGAAGGAAAAATTTTAGAAAAAAAAATCTAGAATAAGACCAAGAAGAACATTCATCAAACAACTGTATAAAGATGCTAAAGTACAAAATTATAATGAAATAGTGATTAGCAGAAGAAAGAACTTTCTAGAGAAGTTTATATACTGCAACCAGTCTACAGAAGATTGAAGAACCATATGTTATGAGCTATCAAATAATACAATTCTTTTATAATAAATATTTATATATATTGTATATATTTTCCTATAATTATACAGGAGAATCTTGATCCAGTTATAATATTTATTGTCACATTGCATCCAGCAGCTTATTTATATATATATAATGATCTTTATAACTAATTCTGTAATAACATATTAACTCACTACGCCGCTTCATGTTAACTATAAATGTATATCACCAGCTCTTCGAGCAGGAAATAAATCAACTATTTCTTCAAAACACAAAAATTTTTCTTTAATAATGTACTTTTGGCTCTATCAAGCCCTCATCAGTATACCATTACAAACTAATATTTTTAAAAACTACATTAAAACATTTTCAAAACGTTCTAAAATTTAAAGTTCATAAAAATTCCTTCAGCAATCACATACATCATGCAACTCATTATATTTGCGTTATATATCAGGTTCCCTTTCTCTTCATATGCGCTGTCCTATTTTTAATCTCCTCATATTCCCATGCCAAACTAACTGCTTTGGGATCATTAAAATTGATTATATTGTTCCTTTCAATTTTTCAGAAAATACTTCTAATGTTTCTACGACCCTTAATTTCTGGGGGTCATCCAGTACTCATATCACTTTTGTTTGATCCCACTTAACTGTTGCGTCAAAGTTTATTAATCTTTGCGCAAGGGCTAATAGTAATTTTTGATTTTTCAATATCTGCTTTATGTTCTTCTACTCTCCCCCTAACTGATCTGACAGTGGATCCTATATATTAAAAATACATGTAGTCGATGAATAGAACCCCAACTTTCAAGTATTCATTCAATGTGTTTAACTGCTAAAGGCGTAAAACGAATTATAAACCGCATTTTCCATAAGCAAGTCTTCTCGTAAACATCGAGAGTGGCCTCCATCTATTGAATTTTCTACTATATATTTATTTTTTCCTTTTTATTTAAATATTTGAACAAGTAGAGTTTAGAATTATAAACATAACTTATATTTATTTTATAGATTAAACCAATCAAATTATAACTTGATAAATTGATTTATATAATATACAAGGAAGCCCCGAGGAAATTATGTTGGCATGGACGCTAAACCGAGGATTATTATTCCATTGTATCATATATTCTCCTTAACACATTACAGATAATGATCCTGTAGGATGATGATCTCATTTTGGCTAACAGATTAAACGTGAAAGATTATGAAAATGTCAAATAATTGAATAACCAAAAGATGACATATATATAATTACATATTATAATCTTCAAATATATAAAGAAATAATAAAAATAATACAAAAAAAAATGAGATTTATATAAAAAGATAAAAATGGGTAATGAAAAAAATATTTCGAGGAAATGGATGACAGAGAAATATATCTATATATATCTCTAAAAAGTTTTCCTGTATACTTATACATTCAAAAATGAAAGTTGGATAATGTATAAGAATATCAACCAAAAACTCAAATGTATCCTACATAAACAAAAACTTAGAATGACATGATGGAAAATAAATAGATATTTTATTAAAGTTGGAATTAATATTATAAATAACTGTATAAACAAAAACTTAGAATGACATGATGGAAAATAAATAGATATTTTATTAAAGTTGGAAATAATATTATAAATAACTGACTGCATGATATAAAAAATAAAATATTTAAGTAATAATATTAATAGCAAATTTATGATTTTTATTATTGATTAAGATATTAAATTAAGTCGAAACTTGATATTTGTAACTTAATTTTGGAAGCTGATAGAAACTTAAGATTATCTTGTATATATTTTCTCCATTAATAAGTTAAAGTTTACATTGCCAACCAAAAACATATTTAATTTATAAACACAAAATCTTCGATATATATATATATATTTTCTTTCTTTTAAAAATCATTCATTTGATCCGAAAACTATAAAAGAATTCAGAAGAGATCACTTCAATCCCAACTAAATTTCTTCTGGTATAATATTTTCTGGAATAAAATCTATAATAATATTAAAACAAAACAAAATTTAGAACAGAAAATTATTAAAGTTATCATTCAGGAATTATTTTTATTATTCTAAAAGTTTAGAATAATGAAAATAAAAAAATATATATATTCGTTAATGCGAATTATTAAAATCTTAATAATAATAGCAGAAAAATATAATCAAATTTAAGATAATTAATTAAAAATAAAAGTAATTTTTACGATTTATTAAAAATCATATAATTAAGCAAATTTTTAAATTATTTCTTTAATAATAACGAATTAAAATTATTTATCTTTGAATTTTTCAATTATTCAATTCTTATTTTAATTATATTCGGTATTTTATAATGCAAGCAATTTGTAGTTTTTTTTTATCATCTTAATATATTATATATATATAACGAATTAAAATTATTTATCTTTGAATTTTTCAATTATTCAATTCTTATTTTAATTAAATTCGGTATTTTATAATGCAAGCAATTTGTAGTTTTTTTTATTATCTTAATATATTATATATATGAATATATATCTAATTTCGTTTGGATGTTTTAATCCCGGAAATCATGCGAAAGTTGTGTTGGATAAGATAGATTATCATTAAAGCGAATGAGTGATCAGAAAATGATATGTAAGTGTGATAATGACTGTTACTTGCTGCACATGAAATAAATTACTTAAGATTAATTTCATGTTGCTTTAAAAATTTATCATTGTTCAGCTTAAGGATTTATTTGTTGATCCAGAATAATGAAGTCGTTCCACGGAAGATTTGTTCAAATTATAATGGATAATTGGAACATTTTAGATTTGTTTTGTATGACTGATTTTGTAGTACACGCAGAGAGATAAATCTTTTTACCTTTTTTTTATTTTATGTTTTCCAGAATTTCTTTCGGATCCTTTCAAAATAAGTCGGAATTTCCTGAGATTTCGAAAATTAATTTTGTGTAGAAGGAATATTTTTAAGTTTATTTTTATTTTTTAAAAACTGAAAAAGTTTTTTAATTGGATAATTTATCCGTAGATATCGATTGTCTCTACGTTCGATTCGTTTTGTTTGAGTTAAAAATGAATAAAACTCATAAATTTTTCGCGCATAAAAGTAAAAAAAGAAAAGCATTCCGTATAATTGATTAAAAAACAAAAAAAAGTTTATTTTTGATAAAGATTTATGTAGGAGATAATGGGAATATTTTGGATTTTATTTCATATCAGAAAAGATTTCTCTTTGTAGTTGGAATTGTAGAAAAAAAAAAAAAGCGAAAGAAAGGGAAAAAAAAATTCCAATACTTTTTCATATTTTGTGAAAAATGGATGAAGATGATACACTAAACTTTCAAAGAAATTTTGATTTATCTGTATGAAATTTAAATAAATTATTTAAGAATTAAAAGCTTGCAAAACTATATTTGATAGAAAGCAGTTCAATTTTAGATGTTTATTTTGTTAAAGGGGAAATTCTATAAATCTTCCAATATTTGTTGGACTTAAAGGACCGGGATCAGATTTGGTACCTTTCAATAGAAAAGTGTTCGATTTTTGTTGGGATATTTCCCACTAAAATTAATTCAATAACCTTCAAAGATATGATAATATAGGAGTAAATTGATATATTGGATCATAGGAAAAAGGATTTGAGCTTTTTTTGGATATTATACCGAAATTCGGTTCGATTTATTGTGGCATTTGGAATATATGATATATTTTTAGTTGATTTAAACGTTATGTCAGCCGGAATTGATCAATACTGTAGCGTTTTTCAAGCAAATTCCATCGTTTGTGTTTCTTTTGTCCAATATCGAATTTTCTTCTTACAGTGTGAAATCAATTGAGAATTTTATTGCACTTCCAAAATAAACTTCCAAATAGCTATTCTTTTTTATCACGTTAGAAAGTCTACATTTTTATGTATATATATTAATTTTCGGAATTTTACGCGTAAGTTTGCTCTGTTTAACTCTAAAAATAAACACGTCTCGTTTAATACTAAAATATCGATAATTTAGGTACGAGAATGGGAACATTTTTATACCTATAGATTTACATGGCAGAGGAAAAAAATTGATTCGATTCATAAGAGATTTTAGATGATGACGATTGCTTTGCTTATCACCACCATATATCTTAAGGAAATTGCAATCGTACTATTAGGACCACGAAATGCTCCGTGGCACTCATACTCCAAAATTGCAGAGTTTAGGAAGGATTTAAATGGTTTATTGGAAGCTATTTCCAACTCTATAAATGTACAGCTATTGATCTAAAGGTATTTCGAACATTTAGAAGGCTGTAAAGGTAGCATGATGACGTTATCACCTGTAGTAGACTTTTTGTCCAGCTGGCACCCATACTAGGTTGTAGCACAGAGTCGTTTATAACAAATAGCTGCAATTTTTCGATTTTGTGGACAAACTTATTGGAGTGGTGATAGGATAAGATGGAATTTTTTTATTGCATCTCCATCCGTGGCAAGCGTTGCATGAAATTGTAGAGAAACACCCAACTTCGTTATCAATTCTTTAGTAATGGGATTAGTGAATTGAATATCGATTATCATGTTTTTTTTTATTTTTTCAAAAATGTCATTTTGGTGAGTTCTATGTCATTTTTCAAAATCATTTTTGCTTTGCTTTAAATGGAATTGATGCTGTTGCTTAATATTGTGTAACCATCTATTCGTTTTTGAAACGTCAAGTTAAACATCACCACAAAGTCTTGGATGACAAGAAGACTTTTTTGGCAGGTCTTGATAACGTTGATCGGCTTTCTTCCACTCGAAGTGGCTTTGATTGATCTTGATGACTTCTTTAATCGGACGTAAAAAATTTCATCCACGTCAAAGTCCAAGAAAACGTCTATGAGTCTATGGTTCTGAAGAATCGTCTCTTTGTAACTACTGTATATTCTCTTCTTTTTTTATACTTCCGTTTTACCAAAAGGAAAAAAAAAAAAGAGCTCGCTCTTTGAAGCCAAGTGACTCCGAGTCTTTCGATAAAAACATCGGGACAGAACTTTCTTTTCAGCTATCGGCGCTTAAAGCTTTATTTTTCTAGCTCCATTATAAAAATTGTTCCGTTCGATGCCGAGTTTTAAAATTTTCCTAATTTATTTACAGCCTTTCAAAAATTTTCTTTCGTGGCTTCTGCCATTTTGCATTTTCTGTTAATGGTTTTCAACTTTACCGAGTTTATTTTTGTTTCCTGATCTGTCCTATTCGTAAAACTAATAAAATCTCCAATTTCCTTGTTACGGATAACTGAATATAATTCTTTTTGTAAATAAAATCCAAGATTTGCATATTTTTAACTTGCGGATTTAAAAAAAAAAATATGACGAAAATTTTGTTCTAAAAGCATACACAATAAAAAATAATATTTTGAAGTAAGAAAAATATGTGATTAAAAACCCCAAACTTCACATGTTACGGATTATCAGAGAAGTATTGATTCTGTTAAGAGGAAAAAAAATCTAAATTATGTAGAATAACTGTGTTATAAATCTATACTTAGCATTTATATCTTCTAAAAATGATAAAATTCGTTTTAGAGAAAATATTCCTACATTTACAACATAGTTATGTAAATATTACTTGATTTTTCTCTCGGGGTTTTCATATTATATAAATGCAACATGTTTAAAAAAAAGCCCTTTCGTAAGGATGACAATTCAGTCAAAACTCGAAGCATGCTTCTGATAATCGAATGTAATTCTTTCTTTATAGAAAAATCCTACATATTTCATTATAAATCTATTTTTAATACAATATATAGAAATTTCAGAAAGTAAGAAAATTCAGTTTTAAGTTTGTCGAATGCCTAGAAAATAAGACAGAGGGGGAAAAAATACGAAAATAGTATATAGTACAGAGATTTTTTGTAAAAACAGCACGTATTTTCTTTAAATTCAATGATACTGTTTCTATTTAAACCTTTGTGTATCAACTCTTCTCCATTTGCACAACGCACACGAAACAAATTTTGAAAGAACTAGAATTGAAAAAAAGAAAGAAAATATTTAAAAGATGAAAAAAAAGGAAGAATAAAAAAGTATTAAGGATATTTACAAATTGAAGAGGGGGGAATCTAGAATCAGATATTGTGTTTTTATGTTCCATGCAAAGAAGCAGAAGTTGAAGCTATAGTTGTATCTTGAATGGAATGCTAATACTTTTATCAGAATTCCAAGACATCACTTGCAAGATTGTGATATTGCTGAATTCACACAATACCAATGGATATATTGTTGAAAATTCCGAAATATTCTGTAAAAATTTAGACTATTTTCTGATATTTCTCATTCCTTAACTTGTTTATGTACGTGGCACTAGTATGAGGGTAGACGAAATCAATGCAACAGTCTGTCTTTTGAAATATCTTGGAATGGTGGAATTTCTTCGTTTTAATATATCGAAGACTCTCATCTTACGCACTCGAAATTTAGAATAATGTAAAATATTTTCATACATGCCTAGAATTAATTTTATTTAAAACTCCAACTGTATATCTTTCCCTCTGACTTTTCTTCGAAAGTTTAGAACTGTAAACTTTGTTATGTTCTTAAAACATAACAAAGTTTATAGATAATAGATAAAATATGAAAGAATATTAAAATTTTATTGATTCCCTTTAAAAAAAAAGAAAAATATGCCAGTTTTATGAAACTATCAATGGCATGTTAAGCAAGTATTCATAGAGAAACAACCAGATTTTTCCTTTATTCGAACAAGCGGCAATTTAATTATTCAGTATTTTTTGAGTACGTAACAAATCACGTAGGTCTCTGACAACTTATCAAGTCTTACTATATTTAAATAAATGTTTTCCATCTCCACTGTTTCTACCTTAAATTAAAGTTAGATCCAGTAGAAAATCGTTTCGGAAACTTCCAACATTTATTAACTTCAATTTATCTGTAATAAGTTTCTTTTTAATATTAAATTCTAGATTAGATTAAAAACTTTGGTGGTTTTTCTTTCAAGTAAAAAAAAATTTTTTTCTCTTCGGCTTCGTGATTAAACTAACACTTACCATCTTTTGAAATTTATGAAGGTAAAACGCAACGACGTAGATGGAATTGGAGTGGCAAGTGGCTGACATAGCAATTCCTTGAATTAGTTTAAACTCGGTTTGACTGGAAAATTGAAAAATCCATTTACTTCTACTTGTCATAATTGAAAGCTGAGCGGTTATTGGTAATTTTATCGCTATTATTGAATTTTTTTAAAAGTACGATCCGGTAATATTTTAACAATTTTCTTATCAAATTAAGCAAATTTTATTTAATCTGTTAAAAATAACATAAAGATGATATAATTAACATTTACATAAAACCGAGTTATTCTAAAATTAATTTCAAAGAATAAAAGAATCCAAGAACATCTCGGTTGCAGAATACCAACATTTTTAAATTTTATAGATGAAAACTCGTTAAAATGAGATTTTCTTGGTGGTTTATTTTATTAATAAACCTCCGTGGAATGGCAATTCTGTTCGGTAATCAGAGTAACAAGCAGAAGGATGACTTTAAACACAACTTCCATGGTGACAAGAAGTCCCGAATGTGCAGAAAGAAAGATCGATCGGCCACAAGACCTTAACTTGCCTTGCTCGTAGTTTTACTTCAGTGAAGCAATACAAAAGTCTGGCCGGGGTTTGAAAGACAGCAACTCTTGGCCAAAGCTGACCCTTCAAGCTATTGTTAGATGTAAGAGTTGCTGCTCAGTTAGACATATCTTCTTTACCATCAGTCCATATTGCGATAATCTGACTTTCTGTGAGATGATGGAATATGACATGATAGACTTTTTTCTTTTTAGCTTTATCATCATTATTACTTACATTATTTTTTATTTTTTCCATCATTTTTTACATCGTTCTCTCCAGAAGACCTGCGGATCAGGCTGTTTGCTTTTATTGTACAAAAATCATCAAAATTGAAGGAGTAAACAAGCCAATGAATGTTTTTTAGATAAAGTTAACCATATAAATTATACTTTTGATGGATTACAACGTTTCTGATGTACATATTCCAACTCGTGATACCACGAATATATACTATACTTAATTTAAAAATGTGTACTTAATTAAATTCAATTAAATCTACACAATGTATGCATTTATTTCCAGTGACAACGAAAGACACTTATAAAGAATTAAACAGGATAAAATAAAGATAGATCTAACAGCAACAATTCCAAAAAGACTTAAATAATACAGTTAATAATAATAATAATCCTCTAAGACAGAGGATTTAGTAGGATTAAGGAAAACCTAATAGTTCGCACTAATTATCTTTTGAGAGAACTACCTGAAACTTTTACGAAATAAATGAAAACTTGAATTCATTCTATAAAAATCGACAGAAAGAACGATAAAAAAAAAAATGGGAGAAATTCGATAAAACAGATTAATTTTGCAAACTTCAAATAAATACCATTGAAACATACTTATTTTCCCTTTTATTATGTTAGGAGTGCAGTCGGTATTTGTAGAAATCTTGTTTTAATCAATAAAATCTTCTCTTATTTGGATTTTCCTAAAAGCCAATTTTGAGCGTATCGTCGAAAGTTACTAACCTATCAAACTGCATACATTAAGGGATTAAGATTTCCCGAAGAGATTATGTGAAGAGACAAGATGAAAGCAACCAGTAATACTAGATTTTCTTCCACATCTTTCTGAGACTGGATGACTTTAAATTCGTTCTTCCCATTAGAAAGATTTAAGTATCTTATGTAATAAGTAAGTTGACGTCTATGTGTTGTTTGATGGTTCTTCAACTTCATTAATAGCAATTCAGTCGATAAATGAGAAGGAACGACGGTTAAGAATGGCTAAATAATTCAGAAAGACAGAAATCTTACCGAATTCAAAGAATAAAAACAAAACAAAAAAAAAACTAAAGGAATATTTAAATTAAAACAGACCGACCAATAAATTAACAGAAAACGAATGTTTACTTTTAAACTGACCAATAACTTCGAGATTATGCAAATTAATTAATTACAGAACGTTAATTGGTTAAGCCGATATCGAGAACGAAAACATATTTTGAAAATTTTTAAATCTACCAATAAGCGTTATCGGATTTAAAATTTAATTAAACATCGACCGATCATTGGAAGAAACTTCAAAAATTAAAAAATATATATATATAGAACTTTTATTAGGATATAAAATAAAATTCTCTTATAAAAATTTTTATATAGATATTTTTTTAAATCAATCAATAATATCGATTTAAAGCCTTATATATATATATATATATGTATCGATCCGAGTCTAAAATATCCAGAATTGATATTATTGACGAAAGAACAAAAATACAACTAACAAGTCCTGTAAATACGATATGTAATTTGTATTTCCATCGACAACCATCATGTCAAGTACAATTCTAATGGAAACTGCTCTTCGACAACCCAGTTGCTTGTCACCAAAGTTTTGCTTCACTGTACTATGTCAGAAATGAATGGCAGCTCGGTATAGGTGTGTCTCTCATGACTCCCTGATCGTTAAAATATGTAAACATTCTCCAAAACATTCGCCATGCTCAAACGCATTACGTCTGTCAGAGAATTAAGTGATTGACTCGTAATAAATCGAGTTATGACGTGCTTTTTAATGTCATCATTCAAATTTATATAAACGTGATTAGCATTAATCGCATTATAATTTAACCGATTTCCTTATTTAAATTATATAATTTTGTTTGTTTATTTATTTACTTTCTAAATAAATTTATTAAAACATTTGTAAGCCTCAATTAATTAAATAAAAGTAAACAGTAATTATAATTTTATATGAATTATTTATCGTTTTAAAATTAATTTTTTTAACAAAAAAAAAATTAATTAATAAATCGAACATTTTTTTAGCATCCTGCAAGCATTTATTATTATTCTTGATATGATTAAATGAGGAAAAAATAATAAAACATTTTTTTTATAACTTATAATGCGTGAACGAAATATAAATTCCTAGAGAGATTTGTTTTTCATTTTTTCCCCTTCCTATAACTTAAATATAATTCGACTGAATTATTAAAGAATTTATGTTCCAAACAGATATGCCTGTTTTTTTTTTGCATACTTATTTTTTGTCATAAAAATTATGAAAAAAAGTATTGAAAGAAAAATGAGACAAGATGAAAAAATTGTGCTGCTATCTTTCTTCTGCTGTAGACACGTAAATATTAAATATACAGACTAAGAATTATGTTAGTCAGACATTATTTTTGACTCGTTTTATTTATAAAAAAAAATATAAAATTCTTCATTTTTGTTGTATGTAGTTCAGCTGAAAGAAAGGGGAGGGAAAAACAGAACTTTACTGTTCGGTTAATATCTGAATAAAAGTTAATCCATGTTAAACCTACGTAAAAAAAATTAAGAATACGTGATTTTGATTATATGTGTCATTATTTATTAAATTAAGTACTTTTCTTTATTTTTGTTTATCGTACTGTTTCTAACAGTATATAACATGTTGCAATATCTTTGATAGCTTTTATATTAAAGCCGTTATAAATTTTCTGCAATATATATATATTTTATCGCTTTATTTCTCAAATTTCGTTCAAAAATCGAAAACTTTATAACGAACAAAAATTTAATTTAATTTAAAAGTTTAATTAATAGTCTTATAATGCAAATTAATTTAAAAAAAAACAGGATAACATATTAAATTTTTATCATTTGAATGACGAAGGATTAAAGGATTAAAATTAATCATTCTTTATTTAATCTCTCGTCAACTAAACTTTTTAAATTGCGAAAAGAAAAAAATATAAATATATATTTTTAAATTTATGTTCCGATTAATCTCAATAATCCCCAGATGACTATTTTAATAGGAAGTCCCACTTTATCCCTCATTTTCTACTAGAGTAATAAAAATAGATGAAGAGTTGCTCCATTGGATATATTTTTTTCTTTTTTCAAGTGTGTCCTATCGACATAAAACGATTTTTGTTTAAACGGGAGCAACAAAATTAGTTTTGCTTTGCCAGATAAGTCAGAAATTAAGAAGCTATGACACCTTATTAACTCTCTTGCACTTTAGACAAATGAGTAGGTCTATGTACAAGTCTTTATTTGTGTGCAAATACTAAAATATTGATAAATTTGAATAAAAATGGATGAAGACGAATCTGAAATAAATATATATTATATTGAAAGTGCGGTGCGTGACATAAAAAATCGGTTCATCGGCTGCCGCCCATGTTGTTACGACGGCACCGGCCCTTTTGGCATTTGCCAGAAAGCCCTTATAAGGCCAGTCAGCTCCTGTCGATAATGTATACTTTCAATTTTCTATTCTTTAGCTCTTTTAATCTTATACAATTTAATATAATCAACATAAAATTTAATAAAAATATTATATCAAATAAAATTTTGTTGTTATAACAAATTTAAAAAATAATAAATACAATATAATAATTCATTTAAATGTAAATATTTTCATAATCTGAAACAAGTCATGTAATCGGGAATGGCTACTGTCTAGCTTTTTAGACCAGCAGATCACATATATCACATGAATGTAGTCTTCGCCAAAGCGATCTCCGTAAATCACGTGGAGACTAACAAATCTTAGAATAGGTCTAACTGTGGCGAATTTCCAATAAACTGATCAAACCGGTAACCCGAAAGTATTCTTTACTGGTATTTCCAATACGGCCACTGAAAAAACTCATCCAAACTCCTACAGCAATCATTACACAGCCTGTGGCGAATTTCCAATAAACTGATCAAACCGGTAACCCGAAAGTATTCTTTACTGGTACTTCCAATACGGCCACTGAAAAAACTCATCCAAACTCCTATCAGCAATCATTACACAGAAAATAGTATCAGGGCGCGTTCAAAAAGTCTAACGCATTAAACTTTTCTCACGTTGAGTTAGCCTCGTTATCGTATATACTTTTTGACCGGTCCATTAGAGAGACCGTGTCCATCTGAGAGAAAAACTGTCGCGAGAAACTCTCGAGAGGGAAATTCGCAAATGGACACACTCCTGCGAGCTACTCTCAGGAGTGTGTCCATTTGCGAATTTCTCTCTTGAGAGTCTCTCGCGACAGTTTTTCTCTTAGATGGACACGCACCCTAAGGAAGTTTTAATAGGAGTTTTCAAATGTTTGGAAGATGTATTTTTTCTGATAATTCCGATGAAGAAATAGAGCACTGAATAATTCTAAATAATTAACTAACTAGCCTTAATTTTATTTAACATATTTTCAGTTAGAATATAGGACACTCGATTTCTGAAATGATTAATAGTAAAATATCATTTAATAAATATATATTATTGAAAAATTTCCTTAAAAATAACTTACCATTATTTATCATACATTGTATCACATGCGACATTATCCATTTTTCGTCTCCTTGTATACCACAATTTACACACGTGTGTTACACTGGGGGCAGCCATATTTTTCACGAAGTAAACTTGCTATTTCTTTCGTTAACTTCGTTAGACTTTCGTGCGATACGTCACAGCTATGGAGCATGCGCAGTGCATAATAAAATTACTTTTTGACGCTTCGTTAAAAACGAGTTTAATGCGTTAGACTTTTTGAACACGCCGTTATAGAGTATATAGAGTATAGCATTCGGCCGCCGTTATATATCCTCCTGCCGATCGATAATCACGGATAACTCTATGAAAAGTAAACCATAATACTATATTTCTTTTTAATTTATAAATAGCGCAGAAACTGCGCTATTTATAAATTAAGCAAACGAAGATCGTATTTGAAAAAGTTTTCCTTCTAATATTTTGTAACCACTTCTTTTTATCTCTAATTTCTTTTACCTTGCTGCAAAGGAAAGAATCTATGACTCTTTTCTGCTAGATTAGAACAATTTACAGCACTATAATAAGGCATGTTCTTAAAAATAACCAGAAAGCCTATGAACGGAATAATAACTCCCTATCTAACAGGATATAAAATGGACGATTTGGCGGCGGCATATGGTGGCGCAAAGGAATGCGCTACTCTCTCTCTCTCTCTCTCTTACGCTCTTCCTATATATATATATAAGGCATTTTTACGACTGCCAAGGAGATAGTTACAGCATAGCTGATTATGTAGTCATATCAACAACTCTGCGGTTAGATTAACTCGTTGGAGAGCAAAGACAATCCCGAAAAAACACGATGTATTTTTGATGGAGAGAGTTTGCATCGCGAAGAAATAAAGTCCAAGTTTTGGTTGCGATGTTGACAAGGTCAAACGTTCTAGTGGTGATTAAAGTTGGCAAAAACGTTGACTTGACGGAAAATCTTCTTCTGCGCTATTGCTGTTTGGGAAAAAGTGGTAGTGATGCGTTTTTTTCCCCTCTTCAAGTTTTTTTTTTTCTTTATACTGCTTCACTGCGGGTATATTGCTGCGACTTTTTAAATCATCTCACATGTCATTTTTATTTTATTTTTTTCTATTTTAATGGTATTTTATGATGAGGGTATAAGCCAGGAACGAAAATGGTAAGGTTAAAAATCACGCTTTTTTTTTTTTTTAGCCCATTAAAGTTGATTTATAGTATAGCTAGAATGGTTTATATACCTTGTTTTTATAATAATAATGAATATAAAAGATCGTAAAATATTTTAAATATTAAATAACGCTAAAATTAATCGTTAAAAATACCTTTTAATGCCGTAAAATCGAAGGTGTAGCGTTAATGTCATTATATATGTTTACAACTCTTTTAATAATGTCTCCGTAATAATTTCAATTCATATTTTTGAACGAAATTAAATATTTAAATATATTAACAACGTTAAAATCGTGTTTATCAAACAGAAACTGTTTATACGCTTAAATAATGTTGTATATAAACGTTAAACGACAAATGGCACAATTACGGTAGAAATATCAGAAACGATATCAAATCATAAATGCAGCGATGGAAATATTTCAAAATAACAACTAGTAAGAATGCGTAGGTCATACTAAAATATTCAATGACCTTAAAAGACAATGTTATATGTTGTTTCTGTCGAGCTATTTTCGTCTCGTATTGATCTGGCTATTGCTTGCTTCTCTTCTACATTTACTTGATGGAATGTATTGCCTATACCTGTTGAGAAAAATATTCGATATTATCTAAAAGCGTTTTTATTCTCTTCACTGTTTATAAAACTGAAATATTAATAAATAGATAACGGTAACGATTTTAAACGAAAACGAAGCCGGGGAAATTACGAATTGTTTAAACGTTACTGCAGGATGAAAATTCTGTTAGTTATTATTGTTATGAAGTGATTTTGATTGCGAGACGATTTTCATACAAGTAGCGATGCCGTTCGTCATTTTTCTAAAAAATAGAGATGCTTAATTTTAAGTTTGAATATTTTTTAAGCTTACAAGTTGCAAGTTCTTAAGATTGTATGCTGGAAAAATGAAATGAAAAATGTAAAAAATAATTTTTTTTTGTATTCAAAATTATATATTTCGTCGATAAATTTAATTAATGACTAAAAATAACTCGTATATCTGCGATGTCAGGATGGAAACGTGATGTCTATCGGTGCAAGCAATTTACTTCACCACATAGAGTGATTGTTAAGAGTGTTCTAGGTTACAATCGTAGATAATCACTGAGCTATTTGTAGGTCACGTTTTGTAATCCAGTCACACCCAATAGGGTGGTCTAAAGGTGTCTTTCCTAAAACCACGTGACTTGCCGCAATGTTCTTTCATGGATTTTTGCTCAGTTAACTTTATTTATTCCGAACTGATATTTACTCAGGTCACGACTTACTTATTTATCCTTTAGTAGAAAACTCTTTAATAATTTGAAAGAGTAAACGCTTCAATGACTTGACACGTTATCTTGATGAAAGTGATGATGTCAAATTATTGAAAACAAAAAATCTTCCAAGATAATTTTTCGAAGTGTTGCTTAAAAAAATGTACCAGTCCATACATATCCGAAATAAGTATTAGCTTTTATAAAATCATATTTACTCCGTAACAGTATGTTTAAAGGTCGTCGAGCGCTTCCAGATTTTTTTTAAAGCTCTCAAAAATGACATAAATTGACAATGATTTATTAATATCCAACATCCTGTGCCAGACTCATTATTATAATTATGGCATGTTCGAGAAATATGCTTAAACTGATTAGTCAGAATTTCAATCTTATTCAGGAAGACTGACAGAATATGATTATGACCTCATTGAATGATTAAAGGTCATTTTTACTGTAATTATGATTTAAATAAACTGGTTGATTGAATTTTTATTTAGTGAATATTCGTATTCCTCTCACAATGCATAAGAGAAAAAGAGTTAATTATGGATATGCGTGACGGTAGACACATTATTTTTATTATTATTAAGATTTTTACTGTCACTAATGTCCACAAGACTGTTATCAAATTATCTGGAAAACGTGTTGGTAAAGTAGAATTTTGAATAAATTCCAAAGTGTTGATATGGAAGAATCAATATTTTAATGATTCTTATGTATATTAAATGCAAAATAAGATAGTGTTTTCTCATATGTTTGAACATGCTTAGAATACGATTAGATTTAATACTGTGCCTCTGTAGCAACAGAAAGTTCAGAAGCTCTCTCATGTGAAACTAATGATAATATTAATGTTTTTACAATTATGGCTACTGTTGTATGAATTTCTGCTAATATTAAATAAACTAACAATAAAGTTATTACTACATCAAAACATCATACTGTATTTATTATATTTTATTAAATATAATTCAGGAGTATTGATATAAATTAATATTATATTTTTTATATTTTTCGTAGTATATATTGTAAGGGAGAATATGAAGAACACCAACAAAAACAATCTTTAAATGTCTAGATCAATGGATTAGTAAACAATCTAAGGAGAAGTTATTGTGCTTCTACAGGAACAACAAAGCTCATAAATATATGTAAAGTTGAATTTTTGACATGGAAGTAAACATCAACAGCGTGCCCTCATTTACTAAAAAATTTTATATTATTTTGGTTTCTGTTGCTTTATTTATTTCCTAATATCGACCAGCATATTAAAATATTTATTAATTAATAAATTATTTTTCGAATTAAACATGGTTTGTTCAATAATTAGAATTATTTATTAATTTTTATTAAGATATATCTTCTCTACAGTATAAAATGTATTTAAGCAGCATGTTGTCTTGAAGATACGTGTCTCTGAATTATCTTCATAAATATATATATTAAGAGGTATATCAATGATTAAGAAAGTTAGTCGTAAACTGAGACGATCGTAAAAGAATAATATCAGAACAAAGTTCGTGACAAAATAGAGTATAAGGAGCGTGATGAGCATCACGTTTCATCCAAAAGATGATTAATATGATTAGATCGTAATATAGAGAAGATTAGTGCTTTATAACGAACTGCTACTCTCTCTCTTGATAATTCTGTCACGGATTTTGTTTATAGAATGTATACAAAGTGATAAATGAATATGATAAAAATACAGATTTTTTTATAAAGCAAATTTCTTCCTCGAATTTTTATCACTATTATATACTTTTCTAACAGTAAAATTTAAGTAGTTCCGATAACGTTTTTGTAGAGAAACATTTTGTATAATATAATTATTAATCTTATGAACACAATCTTTCAGCATTGGGCTAAGATCTAACATTTCAGAACTATTCATTAATTAGTAAAACGATCTCTATCTTGATAAGAAAGATATATGCTTGAGGATCATCTGTCAAAACCTTTTATCGACTTTAATTTAAGAAAATACATTATGAATTAAAACGTTCCACGACTAAATCTTTGATATAAGTGAATAAAAATATAATGACGGTATTAATAAAATTTATTTTCACTGCCGATATACTCTAAACAATAATTATATATTTTTCTCAGTTTCTCAAAATCAGGTAATGTTTTTCCGAGTTATTTTATCTAGGAGCAATTCAATGTTGTTATATCTCAATTCAATTCTTCATCTTTTTCTTCTCTAAACTACAAATCCTGCAATTGCAGTTCATCCAAAGAATCGCAAATAGCATCTTAATTACGGCGTTAAAGAAGACGAAATAAAAAAAAAGAAGAAGAATCTAAACAGAATTCGTCCGAATCATCTAGTTCTGACAATTTTGATACCATTAATATCATCGAATTCGAAAATGTACATAACAACATCAAAATATACCAAACATAATAATGTCTCCAGGGTAAAGTTTTTCAAAACTGCAGGTTTTATTGATTTTGCTACACATCATCTACATACTCTGAACAGACGTAAAATTTTATCCTTAGGGCCACGTTTGTTAGCGAACCGTATACTTTCGACCATTGTTACTACTATAATTAATGGTTACGATTAAATAACACCATAAAACATCAAAAAGTTAAGCGCGTTAGTTTGCTAATAATAAAAGGGGGAAAAAAGAGATATAAAGTTAAATAATCAAAAAATCGAATTATATATTTTACCACTCCAGGGTAAAGCGCTCTATCCACCGCTATCACCAACTTTATATTCTTGTTGAGTTAATTTAGACTCAGGGATGCCGACCCTGATCAATAGACACAATTAAGGATTGGTTTGTCTCGTGTGGCTCATTGTTGAAGGAAGTCTTCGGTTTGGATCTACAGATCAACACAATTACGTTTCTTTCAACTCTCCTCCTATTTTGGGTGTAACGATGAAAAGAGACGGATAGGCAAACATAGAAAATTTTTCCCTTCTAGTTCTAGTCGATTGTTCAAATAAGAGTAACTGTTATATAGATTGTAATGTTCTTTGCTACCGAGAACTCGTGGGACAGCTTTAACTGTTCTATTTCTATGATTGTATTTGAAGAACCCAAAGCTTATAGCGGTTTAGGACAAAGAAAAAAAATAAATCATTTCTACATCAAAAATAATTTTCTAATCTTTATATAAGTATGTTTTAGAAATAGTAACTTTATTAATTAATTTCAAGAAATAAATTTTATAACTTGCAAACATGGTTTAAGAGTTTAGCAAAGTTTTATATAATTATTTAAGAATTAAAACAGAAAACTTTAAAAAAAATAGTATTTCAATTTATATTTAAAAATTATTATTATTGACTTTTACCGTTTTTTATTCGCGATTTTCTTGTTTCTGTTTATGATTTTCCTCTCCGCATCGTCATTCTGAACTACATTATTTTTTATCATCAGAATATATGCAATAAAGGACAAATCTTTGCATTATGCGAAAGTATACTTCGTTAACTGTTTTTTTAAGTATAAATTAATCATCGATTGTGCATGAGAGATTGTTAAACATGTTGGAAATCTCTAAGAACAATCCAAGTTTAGATCGTAGTTTCCCTACCTATAATAGAAGCGTCAAAACAAAATTAATGGAGAGAAGGGCTTGTAAGTATGTTTTTGTCCTTAATTTTCCATCTAAACGGTGTGCCATCAATTATAGAACACCCGTGGATTCCCTCTTTAGGAGATAACATGGGTAAATGACCTCTCTCTCTCTCTCTCTCTCTCTCTCTCTCTCTCTCTCATAGGATGTATTCCTAATTATCGATAGCATGGAAATTACCTTAGTTTTAATCTATTCAACCGAATTACTGATCAATCTGATCATAATTACGCAGGTTGAGAGATCAGTTGAATGAACACGAAGAAGCCAAACAAAAAGCAACCACAGTTATAATTAACTAGAGATAATTCTTGTATAGATTTATAGCGGAAATGGGACAGAAATGCGAGGTAGAGAGAAAAAAATGTTAGGGAAAAAATGCCAGAAAGATCGTATTAGATCAAGAAAATTCTGCAGGAACTTGACCATGTAAAAAATGCGTCTAAATGGCAGAAAGGATCTCTCAGAAAGGCCTGCAGCACAAACTACAGTATTCATCGAAGATAGCGATGAAAGATTAGGTAAGGCAGCGTGAAAATATATCTAAAACGGTAGAAATTCCTGTAAAATAAATGCAGATACGCCATTATTGTGAATGATTGCACTAAAAATCTCATACCGCAATCACGTTTACGCGTTTAATTAGGATTTTTGTCAAGAAAGAGAACACATCGGAGAGAATATAAGATACATATATTAGATTTTACACGGTAATTAAAAACATAGGCATGTTTTAATATCTTAATGGGATATAGTGAAAGGCAGAACATACGTTGACTGCTAAAATGGACAATGATGTAATTATTCCAATTTAGATGAACTTTAAGGGACACGACCGGAAGGAAAGAAACAGACAGAGACACAGAGTTTACAACATTTCTAACGACAGAAAATTACATAAAATAATTGCTCCATTTAACATAAATTATCACTTGTAAATCGATGAATCCCGTCTCCTGGCATCACTCCAACTTGGTGAGTCACAAAACGTGTTGGATGCTAGATTTATGTTGTTATTCCCTTTTAAGTTTGTAAAATCATAGATCAAATATGTTTTTCTTTTTAACTTTTTGTTAAAAGTCCGATTGGTTTTTGTATAAATCCAATATATTTTTCTCCATTTCCGGATAAAAGGAAGTATCCTCTAAGTACTTTACGCTCATGTCGAGCTTCTTAAACAACAAGAATCTCTAAAAGAAGCTTTTTTTTATTTTTTACTACTATATACAATTCAGATTCAGAAGCTTCACTCGCTATCCATCGAGATCTTTTTTTTTCTTCCATTAAAGATACTTCACTATATCAAAAAAGCATCCTTTAAAACTGTGCTCTATACTTTTAACCTGATTTGTTTGGATCGACATCTGTTCGAAATAATGTAGAAATTGTAAAAGTATTCATTATTCTTAAAACATTCCGAACGAAAATTGTTCATTTGATTTAATTACTAATTTAATAAGTAATTGTTACACTCCTAATAATGAAACTTCATAATTTATTTATCATAATTAAGCTTTAGTTGTACAAATATTTAGATAAAGCTATGATAATTATCTAGATGAAAATTATTATTACACATATATATATATATAATTCTCTAACAGGAATTTATAATTTAATTATTAAAGATTTAAATTTTATATATTTTATAATATTATTCATATTTTTTATCATTTAGGAAAGGTATAAACAATTTGTTTATGATTATACGCAGCAACCCACAAAATTATAAATTTATATTTATGTATAAGTTCTTTATAAATTTTTTAGACTATATTAGTTACATATTTTTAATTATAATTAGTGTTCAAACGTAATAAAATGTGTAAACATTATAATAATTTTTTTTTGCAAACTTGCTCAAAATGGTCGCTACCATACTGATATATTTTATAAAAAGCGTAATTTTAGCGGATTTTTAAAGTAGTTTAGTATTAAAATTATAAGATTTAATGAGCAAAGATATGTTAAATTTGATGGAAACAGATCCAGTAGTTTTAATATGAAAAACTTTTCTTGTGCAACAAATAGGCGTTATATAAAAAGAGAGAGAGGGAAAAACTGCAGAAAGAAAGTTTGTTATAATCGTTCAGGTAATATTAAGTATTTTTATTTTTAATAAAAATAATTTTTTTTTTTTAAAGTAAGAAAAACTGTAATCGGATTAAGTAATAAAAATAATATCTAAAGGTTAAAATCCAGTTTGTCTTATAAGTAAAGAAAAATTAATAGAATTATTATTTGCTAACACACTGAAGAGAATTAATGTTTGGTAATCATTTATAATAGAGTTTAAAGGTAGAGAAGTGTACGGTCCCACTTTAATCTGATATTCTACCTAAAATAAGATTAAGTTTTGAAGAATCCAATGCACGGATGGATGATTCTTCGACAAAAATCTCATTTTCCCTGCATGACAACGATTGAATTTTGCAAAAGACATTCTATGTTGCAATTTCCGCAGTTTGGTTATTACCGGATTTGCTTCATTCTATGACTAATTGGCTATAAAAATAAATGAGATGAAATGCTTGAGTCATTTGTACAATTTTCCCTGTTTTGATTCTAATCGCGTTAAATGTATGTACCTCGTATTTCATTCGCTCTGCTATCTGCCTTGTTTGTTTTGTCTGCTATAAATTAAATTTATACTTTTGGTACTTATCGAATGAAGATCTCTCCTTGAAAGCACCGAAAGATAAAAAATAATGCGTGTTTGCAGCTTTAGATGCATTTCTGTTGATTATATCGTAAGTCAACGGCGTGATTTAGAAAAATTATTATCTTTAAACAGCGACTCAACAGCGCTATTTGAAAAATTGAAGCTTTTTTTGTTCTTTTTAAATGGCGAATTAAATATTGAGCTGAATCGAATGTATATAAGATATCGGCAGTATTTAGGCGGTATGAATATTGAATCTGATCCACTTTAGCTTTGCTATGAACAGTAAATTCGATTGTGTTCATCTGGCCTTATAATTACATCAAGAACAGCTTATGCAGACTGTAAACCTTTCTATACTCCAATATGAGCATTTCTATGATTGTTAAGTCCATTACAAACACTGTATCTTCACGTCTTCTGTGAGTTATCAGTTATATTTCTTTGTTTTTCCCAGAATTGCATGATTTCCACACTTCTTTAAACCTTTTTATGGTTTATTTCTAACATTTTCATGCTTTATGTGTAAAAAACATAGTGTTTCAGCTTAAAATTTCCAAGTTTCGTTACAAAAATAACGAGTAAAGAGATTTTTGCTTAATGGCAAACATTTATGTTTTTCTGCGAGAGTAAATATTTCTATGTTTATATAACAAATGCAGAAGTTTATAATTATTTTATTATCGAATAAACTGGTTAATTGTTAAGTGCATGAGTAATTTAAAACATTATGATAAAAACATATATACAGTTTACGTAATTTTCTGATATTGTTAGTCAAAATATTGAATATATTAATATAAAACTGAAAAAAATATTCTAACGGCAATTGTTAGAAAACGATATCAAAGTATGTCTAACTTCTTCCAACAAATATCCGGATAATATTGCATTAATCCTCATAAACTGCCAACTTTGTGTACGATGCATCAGGAATTATCCATTGCTACGTCTCGAACATCTTGATTTATTCAAAATCTTCTTTCAGAAAATTCGATCATAGAAACATTATCACTCATCGTATTTCATACCAATTTGATCGCTTAGAGAATAAAAATGCAAATTCGTTCTTCTTCTTCTTCTTCTTCTACGTAATACTTCTTATAAAAATCTGTTAAACAAAACTCGTTATTTATTTAATTAATAAGCGTAACTGTCGGGCGAATTTTTATGTTTTCGACTAAAACTGCCACCCATTCGAAAATCCTCAATGTTCCACTCGAAACAGTTGTAATACTGGAAGTTAAACTTAAGAATCATCTCGAAAACAGTGAATACCTGAGTATCTGAACGATATTTGATATCGCAGCACTTAAAGAAATACACGATCGAAAAGAAAGTGTACTTATCCTGACTTCTGGCTATTCTTCCTTATTTTTCTTCGACCATCACCTAATGGATGTTTAAAAGTTTCTGGCTATCGACTAATCACAATTTTTTTATTCTTCTTCTTCTTCTCTTTTTTCGTTTTTGTATCTTCTCAGCTGAAGGCGAGAAACGGTTCATTGTTCTCTGCATGGACATCTATATACTAATGACTGTTCTAGAGAATGTCCAAGCGTTCTGATGATGACATGGATTGATGATGACAGTAAAATAGTTACCTTCTCTCAGTGTCATTTATATCGATTTTTGTAAAAACCTAACTGTTAATTCGACTATCTAGTCATTTTCTGAGAGAGGATATATTTCGGCAGACATCAATGAGCTTCATTAATAAACTTTTCTTCTTCTGAATTTAAAAAATAAAATAAAAAATATATATGTGTGTGTGTGTGTGTGTGTTTAATTTTGCACTGCTAAATTAACTCTTCTTTTCAAAATTATTTTCCTTTAATCTATTCAAAATTCGTTCGGTTAAATTTAAAAATAAAATTTCGTACCAACACATGTTCTGATGTATTACTACACACAACAATAAATTTATTAACTGTTTCTAGCACTGTTAAATTTTATTAATGCATTAGAAACTGGACTAAAATCATGTAATTTTTACAAATAGTCGCATTGTTTTTTTTTTTTTTTATTTATTTTCGAGCATTATTGTTCAGCACTTTTGAGTGCCACTTTAAAAATTTCTCACCTATCGCTATCTTCGATTAAATATTACACAGATTTTTCTTCTTCTTAAATGGACAGCGATTAAAATTTCAAGAATATTCCCTTTCTTTGGACTTTATCTTTTTCTAGTTTCAGAGATGTTTTCTTGAAGTGAATAGTTATAAAGTTTTTAGAAACATCGGATCTAACGTCCGACAAAGCGTGTTTTTATAACAGTGACAAGCATTGTAAACATAATTTATAGACGTCTACATCGATACAGTAAATAATACTGAGCGATAGATCACCGATTAGGTAAAATATGCGTTCAAACATAATTAAAAAAATTTAGTCTAAATCATTTTTCTCTATCAAAAAAAAAAAAAAAATACATGAAAAATTATACAGCATAATTTATTAACGGCCATTAAAATTACATTTTACCGTTAAACATAGTGTATAATATTAATTTAAATTTTGTCAGTACTATAATTAAGTGAAAATGGAGCATAAAACGATAAATTTTCTACAGAGACACACAAAGAAGAGTTTTATAAACATCGAAATTTATAGGGAAAAAACGGACATCTGAAGGATTACGGTCAATAATTTTATATGAAGAAGGGACCAAGCAAAGCTGACTCGACAAAGAAAGGAGTTCTGATATACTTTGGACTGGTCGATGATCTCAGATCTACTGCATTTCATAAAGATCAAAGATAAAAAACAAGGAAAGTATTTTATAGACTAAAACATTTTCCGAAAAAATATATATATATTTAATGTTTGGGCTTGAATATATATATTTATAACTTATAGTAGTTTTATAAGTTTTAAATTTATTATTTTTTATGGTGATTTACAGATTTTATATTAGAAACGTTGGGAGTTTGCTTTTTTGTCGTTGTAAAACTTTGATAAAATTCAATTATAAACTCTTCCAGATAAATTATATTTTCTAAGAACAATGTTGAACAAACAGTAATTTAATAATCTTTCTATGTATCTGTAACGAAATCCCATTCTTCTCGTAAAAATGAAAGAATATTTTTTTCTTTTTTTTTTAGTAAGGTTAACTATACTGTCCAAATCGTTCCTCTGGGATAAATATGTTGAGAAAAATAAAATAATTGCAAGAATTGATATTATTCTTATAATAAGAATGGAATAGTTGTAATAAATTATAAATTTTACATGCTCACTTTTAACCTGAATAATCGAAAATCTATGCCGATGTAATGATTTTAAAAAATAAATTTTACATGCTCACTTTTAACCTGAATAATCGAAAATCTATGCCGATGTAATGATTAAAAAAAAATTTATATTTTTAAGTGAGAAAGATAATTCGTAGACGTGGAATTTTATAGCTGCATCAAGTCATGATGGGACATTATAATTTGAAGTTTCAGGTTAAAGATTTTCGTAAAATTTACAATATTCTAACGTGTAAACAATATAATAATGAAGTTTCAAGCAGCAATTCACTTTTGAGATCTGAAATCTCTTAAGATCCGAGAAATTTCCAACTGCTTATGAATATTTCTTGTGTGCAACATATACATTGTAATTTTCTGTTAATTTTAGCCATTTAATGCAATTTTAATGGCTTGTGTTGCTTTTGTGTTTTGAATTATAATTCAGGAATAAATTAATTAATAGAATCAGTAATAATAAATTAGAATATTCTGATAATAAGTATCGTTAGCTTAAGTTCATATAACTACTGTAATTTGGATTCAGTTATAATGCTATTTTCAATATTAAAAATGCAATTAAAGTATAAAAAATTGGTAGTTAATTGCGTTCAAATATTTGAAATTCAATTATAAATGTTTGAAAGTAAAAAAATATTCTAAAGAAAAAAAAGAGAGAAAAATATTTGAAACAAACAGTAAAAATTTCTTCTATATCTACACACAATAATCGAATTTTATTTCTGGCTTATTAACTAGTTTTTAAAATTGGATGCATAAGAAAAGTTAATAAAACGATTTGAAAATATCTCCATCATCAATTGATCAAGGAGATTTTTGTGCTTTTTTTTTTTCCTGGCAAAATTATTTTCCGCAAGGTTGCTTGTCAAGTGAGTTTGCTTGATTACATGGATGTCACAAAATTCAACTCATTAACTTCCAACACTGTCACATGCATGTGTCATAAAATCGGGGAAAAGTCTGTTCTGTGGTTGTCATAAAATATTCTACGTCCGGCCATCGAACATTGCAAAAAAAAAAAACTGCCGTTATTTTATTTAAAAAAATTGTATTTTATCCCGATTTCTTAAAGCACAAAATATGATTTTGATGCTTATCTTGTTACGGAAATTATCCTGATTCTACTCGATTATTTTTCTTTACGTTTTATTTTTCTACTTAATTATACATTCGATTGATGATTCATTCTCATGAATTAAATTTTGAAAATCTAATAAACTTTCTTTGATCTAATACAATTATATATTTAAGATATAGTCGGGATAATGGATTAAGTATCTCAGTAGACTCACATAAATGAAATAAATAAAAGAAACAAAGTATGAGATTCATAGCACAAGACTATATACTGCAGACAATAAAGGGCTTAGAGAAATAGAACTGTAAAAAGAAAGCAAGCAAAAATTCCATTGATAAAGTAAACATAGATAGCGAGTTTTATAACATTTTTATTTCGAAACAATTCTACAGAAGAGTTTTTCATTTTTGTTAGAGTTTTCTATAGTCAATAACTCATTTAACTACTATTAAATATAATTTTTAATATCTCCGAATTTTGTTTAATTCTTAGATATCTTTTAAGAACTTCCTTGCAGATAAAATCTTAACAATAAATCAGAAACATTAATTTTAGCCTTTAAGCATTAAAAATTCTAATATAATATTAGTTATAAAATTATAAAAGAAAAATATTAAAAATTCGTTTTCTGAAGAGTTGAAACTTTAGTCTGTTAAACTAATTAATTGAATGAAACTACCTAATTGAATAAAATTCATTCTAGCGAGATAAACATATTCTTTCAACACTTAACTATTTCATTAATGAAACTGTCTTGTAATTTTTATTTTAGACAATAATCAGATTTCGTTTCAATAATCGTTTCTTTCAGAAGACATCTTGTAAATTTCATCTTTACTCATTAAATGGATGTGTAAATTTATCTCTCCAATTATGATAGGAATTGCAAATTTCATTCTTTTATTAAGCAAACTGAGATGTAAATTTCAGAAATGAAACAGACAGGGATGCAAGTTTAATATTTATATTAAGCAAAATTGTGATGTAAATTTCGCAATGAAACAGATAGCGATATAAATTTTACATGCACTGTATATATATTTAACAAGACTGTGATGTAAATTTCGCAATGAAATAGACAGGAACGTAAATTTCATATTTATATTAACAAGACTGTGGTGTAAATTTCGCAATGAAACAGACAGGAATGTAAATTTCATATTTACATTAAAAAGACTGTGATGTAAATTTCGCAATGAAACAGATAGCGATATAAATTTTACATGCACTGTATATATATTAAACAAGACTGTGATGTAAATTTCGCAATGAAATAGACAGGATCGTAAATTTCATATTTACATTAAAAAGACTGTGATGTAAATTTCGCAATGAAATAGACAGGAACGTAAATTTCATATTTATATTAACAAGACTGTGGTGTAAATTTCGCAATGAAATAGACAGGATTGTAAATTTCATATTTACATTAAAAAGACTGTGATGTAAATTCGCAATGAAATAGACAGGAACGTAAATTTCATATTTATATTAACAAGACTGTGGTGTAAATTTCGCAATGAAACAGACAGGAATGTAAATTTCATATTTACATTAAAAAGACTGTGGTGTAAATTTCGCAATGAAACAGATAAGAACGTAAATTTCATATTTATAAAAAAGACAGATGTAAATTTCGCAATGAAACAAACAGGAATGTAAATTTCATTTATATTAAACAAGACTGTAATGTAAATTTCGTCATGAAACAGACAATGATGTAAATTCCATATTTATATTAAATAACTGTGATACAAATTTCATTCATGATTGTTTTATCTTTCTTTTAATTTCGTTGTCATTCATTCTGTAAAAGTTATGTAACTACAAAGAGACAAATCATGTTAAATGTTTTGTTTGCAGATGGAATAAAAATAAGAAAGCGTATATCAGATCAAAATGATATATCGGATGCATGAGGGAAAGTAAAATACAATGAACAATTATCTAAATTTGAACTGAATGAGGAAAATGACAGATTACTACGTTAGTAAAAACTGAAAATAAAGCATCATTATTAAGCTACACATATAATGACGGTTGATTACTTGACACAGGCACAAAATGAGAAAATTTAATAACAAAAATTGATAATTAAATTGGGAAGTAAAAATTGTCACTGCGCGTTACATAAAGCAAAGAAACTGAGGTTATTATCTCCTAATCTTAGTTTTGGCTTTCTGACGTGTTTTACTCTACCCCTCTCAACTACCGTAGAGAGAAATATAGCGTTGGGTATTTCGAACGTTTTCACAGCTGGCATTGTCATGACACTGACAAAAGAACAGCAGGATATTTACTCAGTCTGTATAGTGGCTGCGAGGAGGACTTATATGGAAGCTCGGGATGTGCACCGGAATGGTTTTCCTTCAACGCACTTCCACAGGAGTAAAAAGTCAGAAAAATGTTCTCTTTGCCATTTTCCATAAATGGCGAGAAAGAGTGTGCATGTAGCACGTGACAGTTTTGGAAAGCATCTAGAGGAAATTGGTCACAATAGATGCGTAATTATCATGACAATAACACCAAGCAAAGCGTCACATGGTGCTTTTCTTTTGTTAAAGAAGTAAACCCGACCAAATTCTGTATATAATCTCATTTCCAGAAAGGAAGTATTTGGAACGTACCGACAAAAGCAGGAAGTTGCTATTAATTAAAAAGGAAAACGCAAAATTAGAAAAATGCACTGTTCAATATGAGAGAGCGAGAGAGAGGGGAAAAAAGAATTCTTTCTAACTTTATATCGACAAAATTCTTAATAGAAAGGTGCAATTTAATATCTTTCTAATTTGAAAAAAAAAGATAAATAGAAAATAGAAATTGGATTCTGAGTGGAATGATTTTGATCAAATCCGAGATAGGTAAATTAAAACCTTTTATTGATCATATTTAAATTTATATTTAAAAGAAACTAGTATAGTATAGCATCGAATTTAAATGTTTATACGATTATATTAAACATAGGATTTATATTACCTTATTAACATTAAGGTAAAATTAATGAATTTGTGTTGTAAGGAAGAGGCAATAAATTAGGAAATGAGGTACATCAGTTTACAGGAGATGAACGGTGTTATTGTTTAAGAGAAAAGGAATTATAAATAGCTGAAGGAAGTATTGGGAGTCGAGTTTCTGTGAGAACTGGCTAAGCAAAGGATAATAATAAGAATAAAAGAGTAATAATAGCTACAAAAATCTATTTAATATATTTTAGTCTGGAAATTATTTTAAGACGAGTATTAGTTTGCACAGTTTTATTGTCTAAGAGAAAAAGAAGTGACGAGTAAAGATCCTGTTGTTCAGATTTTTAAATATATTTGTTTATTTTTCTGTCTGTAGGTCTAATTATCTTTTACTGTGTTATTTTTTTAATTGTTTTATCTCATTCGACCCTCCAAATCCCCAGAAATGAGTACAATTTTTCCGAAAAATAATTCCACAGGCATTTTTGCATCTTACCATAATTAAAATTCGAGATTACTTTAGTAGATATAGCAGCTTACATTTGTAATAGTCGAAAAGGAAATTTCTGTGAAAAGAAAAAGTAATTAAATTAATTAATAATCAAATAAGATTAATTACAATCGTGAAAAAATTACATTGAAGATGAGAAGAGGATAAAAAGATGTGAAAAAGTGAATAAAAGATACACATAAAAGATACTCGAAAAGAAAATAAGCGGCACAAAAGGGAGAAAGAGACATAATAACGGCAAAAGGATGAATATCGATGGAAAGAGGTAGCATTATTTTATCATGTTCTTTTTTTCGTATATTATTTACTTCTTTTTTCCACTGGCTTAAGAACAAACACCGAAGAAGACGACTTAAAAGAGCTTTCGTATATTATTTACTTCTTTTTTCCACTGGCTTAAGAACAAACACCGAAGAAGACGACGTAAAAGAGTAAAGAAAAGAAAAGTTATTGATCTGTTTTTAAAATTTAGCTAATTGGCATTCGCAGAATTTTTGTTGGAAGTAAGGTCGCATCAATTTTGACATCGACCCTATGCGAAGTCACTAACTCATAGTCCTCTTTAATGAGCATGTCCGCCAGGGCAAATATCCTTAGGTTATTCTCGATTGTTCGCTCAAGTGAAAGCCTTCGGGGTCTTTTCCACTATTGTAAGTTACTAGTCAATGCAGTTTTCTATGATTTAGTGTTCAAATTTTATTGTCTTTTGTTATATAATTTATGTATTTTGGCTAAAGGTTGTGTATTCGTCTAACAGTTCCGAAGTTTTGGAAGAATAATGATTTCCTTTTTTAACCGTTCTAGACATTTCTTAAATGCCCAAACTGAGTACGTCGACTTTTTTGTATTATTTATAAACTCAAAAAATACTCAGTTTTAAGTAATTTTACCAAGACCCGTTTTCACTGAACATAAACTACAATCTAATTTGACAATTTTTTGCAACGGTCTGTAATTTTATCCACAATTTTTGCATGCGATTTTCAATATTTCGTGTTTAAAAGAAGTTAAACACTTAAAGTTTAGCAACTTTCAAATATATTTTTTTGTTTTCTTAACTTAGTTTTTTTGCGGTTACACAACGATATTTGGTCTCCTTTTCTCAGCATATCTCTTTGCTTGTGGCAAAGATTTGGGGTTCGCTTGTTGATTTATATATCAATAACAGTTAACATCACAATCTCACCAGCTCATAACTTGACTTTAGTGATGTCTACGATCTCCAGAGATCAAGTGGTGTGTAATTTATAGCTACACATGTTTGAAGTTTATGACTTACTATCTAAAATTGATATTTCCCCCGATAGCGTAAAAATTCCCTACATTTATATGTATATAAATATATATATTATATTTTTTAATTTTTTATTTTTTTTTATTTTTTTTTAAATTCTGGTTAACTCAATAAATTATCATTCTGCGAAATGTATAGATGAAAAATTCATTTCTTTTTTTTCTTCCCTCCCGTGTTTTAATACTTCTGAACTTTAATCAACTTAACTCTATTTAAAAACCAACCGTTATTGCAACAGTAGAAAGATATCAAAATTTTTTCCAATTTCAGACACTTTGATATCGATATTTTATATTGGATTTTCCATTTCATGTTACCACAGGACAGGAAAAAAAAATTCAATTCAATAGGTGATTTCGGTTTTTATCGATGGCTTGAATCGCGCCATGCAGGTTTGCAATCGAAAAAAACATAATTAATAATTTAGATATGCAGATAGTTTCTTTTTTTCTTGATTTATATATATTATTGTTTGGTGAGGAAATATGTCACAGATGCATCGAGATAGATCGTTGCTATATTCTATCATATCGAGTAAAGACAGTGCACATGACTCGAAATCCTATCCGCAGGGGCCAATCCTTAAGAAAATCTAATCCTATTTCTAGCTTCTGGAGATTAACGTTTTCTATCATATCGAGTAAAGACAGTGCACATGACTCGAAATCCTATCCGCAGGGGCCAATCTTTAAGAAAATCTAATCCTATTTCTAGCTTCTGGAGATTAACGTCTTATATTCTTTTGGATAGCAGACTGACTGAACATTGTGCAGTATTCTTAGCCCAATCCTCAATAAAAAAGAATGGAAGTAAAGTCGAATTTTATGAAAATCATTCTAGGATCCGAATCCTGATAATCTGATATTGGAGTAAAAACTGTATTCCTTTTACGGTTATTTTTATGTTACAGTTTTGTAAAAGAATTTTCCTGCAAACGTATATTAGAATTTTAAATAAATATGCGATAAATAGTTGAATAGCGCTAATGTTGTTTGCAAACAGGCATTTAAAAAAAATATAATACAACAGTTCCCAAAAAAAAAAGTTTTATTTTCATGACTGTCACGAAAGGTTTGCAGGAGATGTGTTTTTTTTCCAGCATAACATGCTTTCTTTTTATAATTTGAGATTGTTTTAGGCGGAGTTAGCCCTACTAAACATTCTGAAACTATGCTCTGTTTTCCTGAAAATATCACAATATTGTTTTCATAATATTAGTTGATCAATCTTTCGTTTCCAGCCATTGCTAAAACCTAGCTTAGCGAACATATTTTAACTATGAAAAATATAACTTTAGAACAGCAAAATGTCTAAATATTATCGATTTTTTTTTAAATTTTTCTCCAGTTTTGCATGTTTAAGATCTCAACTCATCATCGTCACAAGTAGACATACTAAATTTCGAATAAAATTTTGATTAACTGTTTAAAAACAAATAGCAAGCCTTCAAACGATTATTAAACATGAAAAGTAAAATAATTAATGTAAAGCATGTGTTTCTGAGTCGAATACATATTTTTTAAATCGAATAATGAGAAAGAAGTAAGCATCCAACTGAATTACAGAATAGAATTTTCATTAAAATTTAGGTTTTAGTTTGATTAATCGAATGTTTGGCGGTAATACTCGAATCAATCAGAATAATAACTGACGTTTTATTGATCAGATGACGTATTCCTTGCGATCGGAATAACGACTGACACTTGATTGATCGCACGCAATCGCGTAATAACTGATCGGGCACTGATCCCAGATCGCTATGAAAATTCGTTATGGTGGAATCAAACTAATATTATTCACCTGTAAGAAAATTTATTTACTTGGTATCAGATTTGTGTAATGTAACGATGTCAAAATATATTTATATTTTTGATGTAAATTATGATCGCATCTAATTTGCGTCACTCGCTCTTCTTCATCACTAATCCGATTACATTAGATTATCATCTGAATATTCACTCGATTAATCGCGAATTAGATCTAGAAGTTAATCGGAATCATAAAATTTTCTTGATATAATAAAAAAACACGAAAGAAAGTACGATATAAAGCCGAAATTTCTAATTTATTTCGGTTTAAAGATCAAAGAAATAATAAAAAAGAACAAAAGGAGTCATAACGCGGTAGATGGCAATAATGTTCCAAGTTCACTTTTCATGCAATCAAAGAATTAAGAAGCGTGAAATTGCAAAAAAAAAGAAGAAAGAGAGAGAAAGAAAGAGAATCTTTGATGTACTCGGATGAGATTTTTTTTTCCTCTTCTCATTTCTTCAAAGATCAGTTTATTAATAGAAGAACAAACGTCATGTTTAATGAAGAACAATTTATGAAAGGAAAAAAAAATATATATGGTAGCAAAGGTAAGAAGCAAAAGCAGAACAGTTACACTTCATTATTTTAAAACCGTTATTTCAAGTATCGTTTTGCTTTGTTGGTTGGGGTAGCGATCCTGATAAACGATTACCGAAGATGAATGGGAGGAGATGGTGGTCCGCCCACCTTCTGTACCATGGTCGGCAACACGGTCCACTTCTGGAGTGAAGCAGGTAATTTATACTTGCAGTATACAGTAGGAAGGGCTGTTTAGTAGTAAGGTACAGTCGATGGTTGTTTGGACGAAAACTCGTTGTATTTTCAATCTCTGATGTCTCTCCAATGTTGGAGAATGTTCGTGATAAGAATGGAAAAGTGCGATAGAAAGAAGAATGAAAAGCACCACAATAGAGAGAATGTTAGGTCACCCCTAGTCCGAAAAAGTCGATAATATAAAATGGTAGAATTGAAGAAGACGATTGGGGTGTAAAAAGAAGAATTGGATGGAGGTCATTACATTAAACTGGCAAGTGATCGAGCAAAAGGACATAAGATGTGTCTTTTTAGATTTCGTGCTTTGATTTTAATTCTTTCCTTACAACTGTTTTGTCTTTTATTGGACAACTTTTCTATTGTTACAAATAGTTATTGATTTCCGAGCTTTTTTTCGAGGTAAATACAATTTCTGGCAAAAAAACAGCTCTAGTGAATCTTCGGTCGGAATTGTTGCTTTACAGCTTAACAAGAACAAAATGTAATTAAAATTTTCGTTTAAATTTCCGGATTTGATTTGTAACAAATTAAATTTCGAAACTTTCCTGCTTATTTGCCATCCAGAAAAATAAAGCAAGTCGATTTAGTATTTTGTAATATTTTATATGTCTACTGTAGAAATATTTCTGTACTTCGATGTTGCAATCTATTGAAGATTATGTTCTTTTTTTTTGCACAAACTTTCCAGAAAGAGAATTCGGATAAATATTAAAATTCCATTTATACTTCGAATCGGAGTATTTAAAGGTTTATTTACATATGTTTATAAAAGATCATTCGTTTAGTTATGCAAACGACTACCAACAATCCGATACAAGTTCTTTTACATCCTGTTGTAACATCACTTGCGTTAAGCTGTGTAGTCACATAGTGATGAAAGAGATCTCATTCTTCTTTCATCTACAGATTCGAAGCATTGTTTAGTACCAAACAAGAAATTTTGTTTTTAATTTTGCCGCTTCACTTTCTTTCATCTCTGTTTCACACCAACAACCTTCATTCTTTTGTATTTTTGCAGTTTCTTTTCGACTTGCAGATTTGTTTCTTTACATCTCGAAGATTTGTTTCGCATTCGCAAACAGATTTCTTCCTTGTTTTTGTAGCTTTCTCTTATATTCTAAACGTTTTAAAACTCGTACTTTATATCTGATTGCATTGGATTCTCAAACCCTGTTGGTAAGTGAAGATAAAAAAAAAACAACAACAAGAGATCTTTCATTCTTTGCCATAACTTCTAAGAGAAAAATATTCACGTCATACATTATAACGAAAGTAAATTGAAGAATAAAAGACAAAAGTCTTAGGCGAGAAATAATGAAAAAAAAAAGAATTTATAATTCTTCAGCTGCCATATTTCTCTTTCATTCTTCATTCTTATTTATAAAGTACTTCGAAAGTATGACTGACATATTTAAAAATGGATGTAAATATTGACCGAAGCGTGTATTTAGACAAGAGTTGCAAACGTGACTGACGTGTTTAGGAATGGAAAAAGGAATAAAAATAAAGGCAAACTAGACGAATGTGTTTTTAAAAAAAAGGAGAGAGAGAGAAAGAGAGATAGTACAAACACAATTCGTATCGAATTGTCTAAAGCGAAAAGATGCATTAAAATTAATCTTTAAGTTGTAAGTGTATCTCATTAACCATCAAAGACCATCCATGTGGGAGTTAAAGTTTGATTTATTATGTGATATGCGTTTTAACTGTAAAAACAGAAGCGAAAGTGGTTCCGCATCAAATTAACAATTCTGAAACAGAAGCGGCGATTAAAAATTGCATGAAACAAGTATAAAAAAAAAGTAAAAAAGAAAAAAACTGTTTTCGATGTGCTTCAATAAATAATTTTATCAGAAGAAACAGAATCAATCGTCGTCATTTTAAACAAAAATATAACATCGCAACATTGAAAAATTTAAAGTATATTCATCCTCTCTCTTTTTTTGTCTGGATCTTATGTAATCTTTCAATTGGAGCAATATTCGTGTTTTTTCTTCATTCACGAGAATTCCGATTCAGGTGGCGTGGAGAAACTAACCGAAATTACAAACTAAAATGTCTGGCGATGCGCAAACAATCAGTGTTGAGGTAAACACTTTTTTTTTTAAAGATCAGTCAAGAATAAACGCGAATTTCTTCTTCTTCTTCTAAAGTATTACGTGATTCGAAGATTTAAAAAGTCACGGCACTTACGTAAAATACATTTTTATAAATAAAGTTTAGTAGAAAAGTTTGCGTAAAAATTGCCATTTTACACGGCATAACTCTCGAAATGTTATTGTATAACTTTAAAAAATAGGATGAGTAGTATAGTGATAAAAATTTGATATCCTATCACGTGTCAGGATAGAAAATTAGGATAATTTTTAAATTCGAATCGTTTTTAACAGTTTTTGAGGTGCAAGGATCAATATCTTGTACTATTTAAAAGAGAGAGAAGATGAGCAAACAAGTCAGGCATTTGATTTATACCTTGTAAAGAAGTGGGATAAAAATAAAATTTTTTTTCTAACTCTCAGATGTGCACTGTGTACTGTTGACTACTTCATCCAATTTGTAACCAGTTCTCATTAGAAAGATCAAAAACACAACATCAAAGATGACCTAAGTTATGTCCTACTTTGTCTACGCCGACTTGATAGGATCCAAAACATAAAGGGATATTTACTTATCCTCTTTTAAAATAGATTTTTCATTTATCCTGCATACACAATCCTCTCCCGGTTTTATATTGATAATATTTCCGAATAACGATAACTTGATCGATAAATATTCATGAAGCCGCCGTGTAGCGAACTAGGAAGATAATTAATTCTTTGATATCTAAGCCACTTTAATTGTTCTACTTGAATTTTAAATTTTGTATCTCTCCCCGCCTACCACGCGGTTTTCCCCCTCATGTCACATGACTCTCACCTTTTGTCTCCATCGAAATTAAACTTGTAGCCTTCCAAAAAAAAATAAAAAATGCAATTTGCCAAATTGACTACGTGGCGTTTTCGTATCCCGCCACAAAAACGCAAATGCAACACACGAAGTGATATTTTCCCCTGTTTTAATTTAAAGAAAGAAAGGGGGCAAAAGAAAAAAAACGCGATTGGATAAATAGTTAAAACGCTAATCACGTGACGAGCCGGGTGAGGGAAAATAAGCGTAAGTCGAGCCACGTGACGTGACGCTAACCGAAAGTCGTGTCGCGGTTTGAAGCGGAAAACAACATGCCGAGGAAATTGTGTTTGTCACGTGACAGGAGGTAATGGAACAAACAATATTTCCCAAATTAATCACGTGATGTAAACAGGGTATATACCAAAAACAATTTTCGAAATGGATCACGTGATGCGTGTACGGAAAGTGGGGGAGGGAATACAGGCTGAATGAAACGCTAATTTATCATAAAAAAAACCGATTGTTTTTACTGCTCCTTTAAATTATCAGATCACACTCGCTATTTTTTCCCCTCGAAACGAGACGACATTTTATGTAAGAATGAAATTTTTATAGTTCGCAAATGGCGCTACCACTCTGCATTATTACGTTAATAACGTAAATGTAACGTAAAAGTATGATTGTGAAATAGAAAATTCAAATTTTTAAAAACAGGAATCACGTGAATAATTTTCGACTGTATCATCAAAAAACAGGCGCGAACAACGCGTAAAAACAACAGCTGCTTTGGCAAGAAATAAAAATAATACAAATGCGGCTTATTACGTCACGACACATCACGGATCGATAAGTATTTTATTCAATTTTAATTTGTTATTTTAAAAACAATAATCAATAATTGATACGAACTTTGTCGTTTAAACACTGAAAAATTCATCGCATAAACAGTTTACAAAGAATCTTTAATATACGTAAAATATTAATATTCGGAAAATATTCGAGAAATTATTCATTATAACACGCGAATAAAGTATTCTTTATTTTAATCCAATTTTATTTAATCAAAATTATATTTTTATCGATAAGTTTTAGTAATACACTCCATAATCAAACTTCATAAATATCCGTTTCGATAAAAAAAAAAAAAAAGAAATATGGCGACGGACAACAGATACAGATCTTTAATAATGATCAAACTAATAACGGTTATTCACTAAAGTTCTTTCCTAGTGTAACTTAATAACAGTTTTTCTTGTTAGAAAGATTATGTTTTATATAGCATACGAGTTATATAACTCTATTCTTGCAATTCCTGGGTGGATGCAGATAAACAGATTTTTCTATTTTTGACCAGTACTTCCGTGTTATGCGGGATAACGTTTAAAAAAAAATTAAACAAGGAGATGTAACAATCTAATGTCGTTCAGAGAATACAAAACAAGCAACACGATATAATCCAATTAATTTCGAGATGAGAAGAAAGCTTGGATTTATCAAGGAAAACAAACTTCACGTGACCGAAAGTATGCCAATTATTTTTTAATTAGAAGAAACATCGATAAACTCTACGCCCTGCTTTTTTTTTGAGGACACGCCAGAAGACAGGATGATGCGTAATCAAGACTGATTTAAAGTCAATAAAATCCCCGAATGGACATTCCAGCATCTACCAGTGCTGCTACAGTAACAACTTCTGTCTACAGTCGGCCGCGATTCCGGTTAACAATTTAATTTCCTGACAAAGGATATGAAATTTGTGACGTCATCGCTTCCTCTGATACGTCATACCTCTTCCTGTGTAATCCCGAGTTTTCCAGAACTATCGCAATTAGATACGCTTTTTAAACCAAGTTTAGTTGTTATTACGTGATTTACGTGTGGAATAAATTATTATAATCGATTATTTTCTTACTGATCTGAATTTACAAGTTGACTTTCTGTGTGATTCGGTTGATTTTGTGAGGAACACACGAGAGACAAATAGCCCGAATAGAGATGATAGATAAACAGGTTTTGGATGAGGAAACAGACAAACGTCTGACGGACAGACTGGATAAAAAGAAGATAGCCATGTCAGAAAAGAACAAACAGTAGGAAAGATAAGACGACATTTCACTAGAAACGGAACAGATAAATAAAACTAACTTGCGAATCTACGAAATATGAACTTGTATTGAATAGAAGATAATTGTTATTAAAGCGAAACGTATGCTCTTCATCACAAAATTAAATTTCTTCTCTTTGATGCGGAAATTATTTTGGATTCCGTGTTTACAGATATCCGAGGAACGTGAAAACATGTTTAAGTTGCACCCATTTTGTTTTCTTTATTTTTTTCTATCTCATCATATATTAATGAAGTTTGCATGAAAAATTAGGTTCATTTCCTTGATTGGATTTCTAAAATTCTAATAAAATAAATAAAGATCTAATTTTCAAACTATTTGACATTTGTTACGTAAAATCGTATAATGTTCATTCATATAAAAAAATTGAATAAAAATATGCATTTTTTATTCATTTTCTTCTCATATCTCGAAGGAGAAATCAGAGGAAAAACAAGGAAAAGAAACATCTCTTCATCGATCTGATTTCTTTTAAAAATTCTATATATTGAAACGATTTATTCGAAATTTATTTCGATTAAAGGAAGAAATTCATGTATTTAAATAAAACGGATTTCTTGGTAAAGTTGTATATGGACAAACAAAGCAGTTTGGTGAAGATTCTGTCAGAAGTGTTGACAGAACGTGATATGTTTATGGCTTCATCTTTTAACTCCTCCCTACTTGCCATGTTCATGTTTAATAGTATTTGATGAGGCTTTATGTGCAAAGCTGTTGGATGGACGACTGAATGGTCAGCTACGCCTTTGTCCTGTGGAGTTTATGATATGAAAACGAGAAAAGCTGAGATTGATGTAGACAAATGCATTGGTGTGTATGTGGAAATTGGTAGACGATTGTGAATTTACGTTTGCTCGCTTTGCTATTGATATTTTCAATTAGATTTTAAGGATTATATTTACTCTTTAATTTCGAATAGTGTATTTATTCGGATTTATCAAATTTATTATTTATTCTATCATATTTATAAATATTGTAACATTTTTTTAAATTCTCTTTCTCCCTTCGTCATTTTATCGAATTTATATCTAGAAATTTAATTTCGAAAGAAAATCTTTTAATCTATCTCGTTATATAGAATTTATATCTTTTTAAAAAATTTATTTAATCCCGGAAACTGTCTCATAAATCTGTTTACATTTATTTTTTATAATATATATCTCTTTTAGTGAAATATATGTAATTTCACGAAATATGCATTAAATTTTCTTCGGTAAATTTATATAATTTTTGTTTTGAAATTCATCTTATTCTTTCTAGAAAGTTTTCCAAGGCTTTAACAAATTTCATGTTATTTTTTCCTCTCCCTCTCTTTCTCTTGCTTTTCAAGTCTTTATGCGCTTCAGTTCCCAATACTCACAACCCTCATATTCTTCTTCCCTTTCCCTTTAAGCATATAAAACTCTTCAAAATTTCCATACTTCCTCATTCACATAATATTCTTCTTCTGCATCAAATCTTTTCCTTTTCTTACGTGGCTCACCCTACTAGTGCAGAAAATTCCATATTTCTCTTTTTCTTCTCTAGTGGGGAAAAAAAAGATAAAAAAATAAAGAAAAAAGAGAAACGTTCCGCTTCATATTTTTTTTTCTTTCTTTCTTTTCCACAGAATAGAGATCGGAGTATAATATGAAACTAATGATCCACACATTATTCTCCATTTTCCAAAATTCTTCTCTTATTCTCGAAAATTTGTCTGAAACTAACATTGTTAGTCAGTTCCAAGGAAAAAAAAAAACCCTATTGCATTCCTTACCTATCCGTGAAAGACAACTTATTCTAGTATACACGAAGGATTAAAAAGCATTCAAAATATGATAACGAGTCTAGTCATAAAAGACTTCTTTACTCTTCCATACCCGAAAATTTCTGCAGTTTTTAAAAAGTCAGGTTTGCGAAGTGTTTAATGTTTTGAGGAAATTTTTAATAAATATTCTACTAACACAAAGACAGTTTTAGATATAAAAACTGCTTGTTGTCCTTTCATAAATATTGTATTATCATTATTATTATGTATATATATAAAAGGCTTGCTCAACAGCTGCAGGATGTTAACTGTTCTTGATTAGATAATGAAGTCATACCCTATTAAGCACTGTTACATTTCTTTATTTTTTCAAGGCAGCAATAATTGATCATTAAAAGTCTGAAAACCATTTAAAAATCCATTTTAGAATGCGTTTTCTCTTGTTGGAAGTGATGTAAATGCAAGTTTAACCAATATTGGGCATATACTCCTACTAAATTTTAAGTTTGTGCATGTCATAAATTCTAAACATGATTAAATTTTAAGGATTTAAATTATCTAACATAAATAATGATTTTTTTTGCATAATAACATCCTATAATCTTGCCTTTCCATCATTTTAAAACTAAAAATATTCTAAAACTTCGGTAATACTGTACTTGGCTTATTTTTTTACATATAAGATGTTTTTAATGGGATAAATATTTTACAGATGTACGAAAAAGATCACAGAAAAAAGATGTGTGTCTTAGTGACGTCTGCAAGTACGAAGGTAAGATTGGAACTTTATGCTGGAAAGTACGTAATGTAAACATTATTTATAATTTTATTATCTATCCATACTTTCGGTTTCTGCTGATGTTTATGTGCAACATCACCAGAATTATTTTCTCAATTATAAATTTTACCCAAACCATTTAACAATTTAAGACTTGCAAATTTACAAGATTTTAAAATATAAAAAATAAATATATCATAAAGGAATGATATCTAACCTATATTTTAATGATATCTAAAAATTAAATGTAATTTATTTGAAATAAATATAACATTCAAATTCAATAATTTGATAACATAGGAAAAAATCAGTTTTTTAATAAACAAGTTTTGTAAATTTATACTGTATTTGTTTATATTTATTTAGAATTTAAAAAATATCGCAAATATCAGCTGACATTTAAATTCAATATTACATCAATAAAAAATTTTAAATTTGAATAAAATAAAGTATAACTTTTTCGAAATAAGTGGGTGATCGGTTAACAAACATAGTCCGTTCAAAAACGGGGTTCCTTACCCGAATTGTTCGTTACCGATCACCTGCTATATATAATACAGGTAATCCTCTCACTCAACGACTACCTGTTTAACGATTGCTCGAATTTATGTCCGAGATCTCGTCTGGACTTCTTTTTTTAACGGAAAATTTGGTTTTCGTTCATATGTGTCACTTATGGCTTCTATTTCACGTAATTCCCCGCACTGGTAGTTCCAAAAATCTAATGAAGAAAAACACTTTTTGCATAATTAAGATATAGAACTTAAGCGACTATCTTGTTCTAAATATATAAGAACAAGTTACTCGCTTACCGCCAATTCCTTCTACAATCCATTCGTGGGAACGGAACTAGGTAATTAAGTGAGGAGCACCTGTAATCCAGAATGATTTTAATAATTGATTATTTGTAAGAAATATGATTTTGATACTTGATTAAAAGAATACTACAAATTTTAAACTTAATAATCAAACTTATTATTAATATTTAAGTTTAAAATTGGACAGGCAGCCATATTTAATTCAAATGTCAAATTAACAAGTTTATTATCTTTAATTAATAAAAATATTATTAAATTTTAAATCATTAGTTTCATTAATGCGGAATTATAAAAAAAAGAAGCTGTCGTTATATTACTTTAACTTAATTTAAATTTGTTAGTTCAGTTTAAATCACAATAAAATAAAAGAATCTAACAAATATTTATGCAAAGGAGTGATATATATAAGAATACAATTTTAGCATATCATACCATTCTTTCCTATTATAGTTTTTACATATATCATTACTTTAATTCTTATATTTATGGGTGGTCTATAAAACTATTAAGTGACTAATGTAGTGAATTATTATTATAAAATAAATTTATCTTGTCCTTAAGATTTTTGGATTAACTTCAATCATTAATATCTTCTTGTTTTAGCTGGTTCCATTCTTACAAATATGGATTTCACTGTTGATCCTTGTCAAAACTTTTACCAATTCGCTTGTGGATCGCATATGAAGTACAAAGACATATACAGCCCCAAAATACGCAGTTTCACTAATTTAGAAGGCTATATTCTTTATCAATCGAAAGGTAAATAATTAATTTTTCGTTTAGTATTATTATTTATCATTAAGAATATTCGATCTTTTTGATAAACTTAATTATTTTTTAGAAGTACTAGAAAAATCCGACTTTTTGGATGATTACGATTTCTATCATAAAGTGAAAAGATATTATCAATCCTGTTTAAATAAACGTAAGAAACATCATTTAAAATTTTAATATAATTAATATTATATTACTGGTTGTATAAATAATAATTTGTTAAAAATTGCAGCAACTATTATTCCTGAAATAGTAGAAGAATTTTTAAATATGTCTCAGCTAGATAGTTGGCCGATTTTTGAAGATCGTCACTCAACGTCGATAATAGAAAACGTTGCTATTCTATCAGAGATTTATGGCGGAACTGGATTATTATTTGAACTTTCAAGAGGAATTAATAACACATATATCGAGGTGTATTCCCAATGAATTCAAATATAAAATTTTAATATTGAAATTTTTTAACATTTATACTAATTTTGAAAAAGTAATCTAGTTACTAAGTTGTTATTTCATGTAAATATCAGATAATCCCAAAAGTAATGCCATTTTTTATACTTCACTTATTCAAACAAGTTTCAACTTGTATAAACATGAAATTTTGAAACTTTCACAACGTTTGGAGAGACTTATTGATTCAAATAGAAAATATATATTTGATTAAATTACAAATGAATTATCTTCCATATCCTTTCAAAACTTAATACTAAAAACGATGTTATTTTTGAGAATATATCTCGTTTAATATTCATTTTTACGAAGTTATTCGAAAGGAGTGCAAGAGACTTCGTTTCTAGAGATGCCGTTATATATTTTGACGGCCCCGTACTCCAGAATCAGATGCTTGGTCATGCTTGCAACCGGGATTAGCAGATTGGCTTTTTTAACGCCAAATTAATAATTTTGGCTTTTGTAAGCCATTGTTGGCGTTAGAATTTTTTTAACATTTTGGCGTTTTTTTCTGACTTTTTGCTTATTGTCATTATATAATAGCCTATCTTTTAACTTTCTTCTAGCGTACAATAACAAATTAAGTTCTATAGATCTATTTTAGTTTAGGGAATTATCATTCTGCAGAACTAAGCCCTTTATTTAGTTATTGAACATTAAAATTTCATTTGATTTTTATTTAGTGTTTAATTTTATTTCTTTAAAGTACTGTACAAATATTTCTTTTTTGCTAAATATATACAGTCACGGTTCAGAATATACAGCATATGTATATATCAAAAAAATATATATATATATATACATATACACATCAGAATTTTGAAAATCCATATTCCCATCGAATTTTTGATTGTCAACCTGTACATCATAAAAAATTCGATATAGAAATCTCAAGGACATAATGATTATACTGAACTTCAAAATATCTATTGAATAGTTAAAAAATATTAAATAGAAAAAATATATGATATTATACCTCTATTGCATATTAATATTAAAATGAGCACGCTGATTTTACAATGTCTGTAAGGTCATTATGCAGTTTTTCTGTTTGCTTATAATAATTTTGAAAATAAAATATTTATAAACTTAAAAATAGAATAATTTTAAATGATATCACATTTTACAATGTGTAACTCATTATTAAAGTTGGTCCTGCTTCTGGCAATAATCGGGTTCTCAGGGTATTCATAAAGTCTCTCTCTTCAAAATAATCACTGCATAAATATTTTGCTTTTCTACTTGAGTTTTTTGTTTTACCTTTCTCAGCCATTTTTCCTATCATTTAAAATCGTGGATTAGACTTAATCAAAAGATTTGCTAAGATATATGTAGGATAAAGAAAATTAAGGCTGAATAATATGAAAGTTTGGATACATTAAAGTGCTATTTTGAATAAATAACAGATTAAAGATTATATTATACAAATCATATTTATTTTAAAAATTTTCCAGGTAGGCATTGGCAGGACTACAATTCATACTCACGTATTATCGAATACAAACACAACAGAAGAAGAATATATTAAGGACAAAGAGCACTATTTTGATCTTTTTAATTATATCTTTATGAAATTAACTTTATCTACTAAAGGTTTAAAAAGCCATATAGAGGAAATGCTCAACTTTGAAATATCATTGGCAAAAGTAAACTGATCTTTTATATACTGTATTTGATCTTTATCACATAAAATTCTTACGATATATAATTTAAAAAATTAATTAACCTATAGAAATTTTAATATAGATCAAGGAAGAAAGCCGAAATGATAATTCAACAAATTCAACCATTTCAGAACTGGAATCTGAATGCCCACAAGTAAACATTTTTATATGTTTAAAAATTCACTATAGAATATTTATTTCTTTCAAATATTATTTATTATAATTCAAATTCAGATTAAGTGGAACTACATGTTTAAACTTTTATTTGAAAATGCTGGCTATGTTGATGAATATAATGAAGAATTGCCTGTTAAATTATCTAGTATGGAATATATAAACAATCTGTGCAAATTTATTGAAACTTCAAATGAAAACAAAAGGTATTTTAATGATGTTAACGATTCAGTTAATAATTTAAATATTAATAAATGCTTATAATTAAAATTGAATTAAAAAAAATCCGAAATAATCAAATTTTAAAATATTTCCATAAAACTACAATTTATAAATTCTTTAAATGATATTGTATTTCCTGCAAATTATAGGATGTTAAATGATATTAATATCAAGCTGCAAATATTGTTGTAAGAACATTAGAAAGAAAATATATCTTCTTATTCATATAATGAAGAATTGCCTGTTAAATTATCTAGTATGGAATATATAAACAATCTGTGCAAATTTATTGAAACTTCAAATGAAAACAAAAGGTATTTTAATGATGTTAACGATTCAGTTAATAATTTAAATATTAATAAATGCTTATAATTAAAATTGAATTAAAAAAAATCCGAAATAATCAAATTTTAAAATATTTCCATAAAACTACAATTTATAAATTCTTTAAATGATATTGTATTTCCTGCAAATTATAGGATGTTAAATGATATTAATATCAAGCTGCAAATATTGTTGTAAGAACATTAGAAAGAAAATACTTGTATATCTTCTTATTTTGTTAAATGCTTAATGTCTATACAGAAAATCATAAATACAGCAATACCTCGCATAGTCCGGTTAATTGGTTCCTCTTTCTTACCGGACTAATTGAAACCAGACTGTTCGAGTTACATAATCTTTGGGGAAAATTATAATTGGTTCCAGGAAACTTTCGATTTGCTCTTATGTATTTTTTAAATCGTAAATTCTTACATTAATAGTTATTTCTTTTCGCATTAAACATTAAAATCTTTATAAAAGATTTATAATAGACAGTAGAAAGGGGCAGAAAGTGGATCCGAGCCCATAAAGACGAATAGATAAAGAGAGCTCGCTCGGCAGGTGAACGCATTAGCTTTCTCAAATCGGTCGCTCGGCGCCATTCCAAACGTAGAGCAGTGCTGTGCATAAGACTGAACAATTCAACAGGAGACGAGAAGTTCTGGCGGTGGCCAGCCGGCAAGATCGTTTTGGTTCTTCACGAGTCACTACCTACTTGAAAACGCGCATTTTTTGAAAAATTGATGATTAATAAAACAAGATAAACGAATTAAAAGTTTTTATTGTAAAAAAATGAATAAAAAATTTTAACTCAAAGATCTTTTTTATAAAAAAACACAAAATTGACTTCTGCACAAGTTTCTTTTATTCCGTTCTTCGTACATCTCTCTGTAGCATCAAATTGAATTTATCTTAAAAAACGCTGTTAAGATAAATTTGGCAACACTGTGCAGTCGCCTGCATGGCTTAACTCATCAAATAGTGGATATTCGAGTCATATATAAGCAGCTGTGCATAAGACTGAACAATTCAACAGGAGACGAGAAGTTCTGGCGGTGGCCAGCCGATCGTTTTGGTTCTTCACGAGTCACTACCTATTTGAAAACGCGCATTTTTTGAAAAATTGATGATTAATAAAACAAGATAAACGAATTAAAAGTTTTTATTGTAAAAAAATGAATAAAAAATTTTAACTCAAAGATCTTTTTTATAAAAAAACACAAAATTGACTTCTGCACAAGTTTCTTTTATTCCGTTCTTCGTACATCTCTCTGTAGCATCAAATTGAATTTATCTTAAAAAACGCTGTTAAGATAAATTTGGCAACACTGTGCAGTCGCCTGCATGGCTTAACTCATCAAATAGTGGATATTCGAGTCATATATAAGCATTAAGTAGCAAGCACACTTACATTTCGTATTTGTTCTAAAAAAAAAAGTTAATGAAAAATTTTTATTAACAATTACAATCCGGACTATAATGATGCTCGGACTATTTGAAACCGGACTATGCGACGTATTGCTGCATTTTACTGTAACTATTGCCAGATATGACTAGTAATTAGAATTTAATAATTTCTAATTTTTCTTTCAACATATAATCCATATATATAAGGAACATATTAAGCACTGTATAGTATCTATAACGAATTTTCGATTGAGAGTCAGCGCTTAAATTGAGACTTTAATTTAATAAAACAGGAACAGAGAGTTTTGTATAAAAATTCCATAGATTTCTTTTGCGCCATAGTTCAATATAGAGATATTGCATAAAAGAATCGGATAAACAGACTAAATTAAGTTAGTTTTAGTCTGTTATACATTTAATAGCTGTCACTTCATAGTCTATCACAGATTAGTCAACACTGGTATGATCAGTCAAAAAACTGAAAAGTGGAGTTGAATGAAATGGACACGAAAGGATTAGAAATTTTAAGTAATCTTTAAAATAAAAACTTGTATTATTGACCTGGTGAAGAAAATATTAAATAGAAAATTTGATAAAAGGAATAATTTATATATAATTTTTCTTTATTCTTTTAAGAATACGTTTGAAAGATATAAAATTTTAAAATATGGCTTTCAGCAATTACGTTTAACTATCAGCATTACTGTTTTATTTGAAAAATTTGTTATTAGTTCAAAATGCATTTATCAAAAGTCGTAATTTGTAAATATAATATACAAGACAAAAGCATGCGTCATCAATTCATTTTCTGTAGAAATACTATGTTTAGTGTTACGTTATTTCTTTTTCTATTTTATTTAATGCCATTTGATATCCATTCTATACTAAGCCGCAATCATTATAGTGGCTACTCCCAGCATCCACAACTCCTACTTTGGTCAGCCATCAGATGAAGATAAAAAATATTCGCTTATTGCACAGAGGATATGGAAAAGACTTTAAACTCTATACCACAATGTATATGAAAGGGTTTCCTGCAACATGATATCCTTAGCACAAAGATAATCCCTGATAAAGTAGGCATGCACGATAATGCTGGACTGTTAAAATACCAACTTTCATTTGAAACCGACTTCATCAAAAGTGTATCTTAATCGTGGGTGACATTGAAAGAGACCTATGGCTTACGCTAGTATTAGATAAAATGGAGACATAAAATCTAAAAAAAGGGAGAGCCTGTAGCGTGATATCTTATATTTTTAGAGGGATTTTGTATTTTTAAATAACAAAATAAACAAATCGTTCCTCAGTCTTCATTTCTTCAGTGAATCTGAATGGCAATTCTTGGAAAAAATTTGAAATTTGAAGAGTCCGCTGCGTAGTATCTCTCATAAACGTAAATCGCCATTAAATAATCGACAACAAAATACAGTAATTAAACTATTTAATCCATTAGTTTTTCTTCTTTGTTTTAGAACTGATCTAACCAGAGTTTACTAAGTGGCAGAATATTCCAATACCCATTGGGGCCCGCTGACAGCTTTAGTATAATTGGCAATTAAGTGAAGGATAAAGTTAAACGCGTGCATCCGGATCTCTCCTAAAAACTTTTGGAGATAATGGACAGGGTTCAATTCCTGGTTCTATCTGTCAGATGGCAGCGATAGAAGCGTGTTGTGCTTACATCGTGAAGGATCTGAATTAAAATTTTCGAGTCCCATACTTCCAGAATGTTTCAGAAGAGGCCGGACTAGAACGTTGAATTTTTCATCTAACCCCACCAGAGATATGGAATATTCGTGATAGAATTGGAATGTCCCGTCTCTTAGTATTTACACGTTGGAAATAGGCGTAAAATTGTACAGTAATAAAATTCTCCGGTCTTCTACTTCCGAAATATTTCAGGATAACTGCGTGCCAAACGCTTTTCACAGGCTATTCGGCCAATTACTCAAAATACAGTATTTAATACTATATATTCTCCAAAATTTGTATACAGTTAAAATTAAAGATTACTTTTTACATTTATAAATGATGTTTTAAAATCAAATATTAATAAATTATTTTTAAGGCTGATAATAATTAATACGAAGATTTGTTGACAGGATCATTTACAATTTGCTAATATGGAATATGATTTTACCTTACTTGGCGCGATTTGATTTTATCTTCAGACAACATTTGCTCGACATAACACATACTAACATTTTTAATATAAAAGTTGTTCCTGGAATGAATAAACTAAAATGGAAAGCCTGCATTATGGATATGGAATTTATTATTAAATTAGGATTAAATTATGCAATGATAATATCAATGCAACCAGAGGAAGAAGTTAAAGACGTAAGTTTATTAGTAACATTACACCAATATGTTGTGTGGAATATTGTAATATTAATATTACAATGCAAAATATTTATAATATTTCAGGTGAAAAGTTATGCAAAGCAAATTGCTGAAACGCTAGAAGAAGTATTTTCGGAAGAAGAATGGTTTGATAATTACAGCAAGAATAATACAAAAATTAAAGTATCGTTTATTTTTAAAGTTAATAATTGACACTAAAGCTAATATACTATACATAATTATTACAAGCAATTAATTAAACTATATTAATAACTATTTTCTGTAACTAAAGATATTTCATATCTATTAATATTTAAAAAAACTTTTTTGATTTAATCCATCCATTTCTGTTTAATCTCTTGTAAATTATAAGAACTTATATCCCAAAATTTATCTCAGGATCTTACGACCCATATAGGTCGGGAAGTCTCCGATAAAATACTTCGCATCTTGGCCAATACCGAAATAATTATAGGGACACCTCCGAAATAGCTTATTAAATGAATTCACAATATTATCGTTATTAAATAAAAAAATATTATTGGCTCTTCTTTCTGTAATCATACTATTTATTTTTAATACCCTATATATTTTCAAAATTTAAAGATAATTTGATATTCATTATTATTATTATTATTATTATTATTAATACAACTGTTTTTAACATAATCTAAAAACATACAGTTGGATTCTTCGGTAGGAATACCATTTGAAAACAATATTGTTTTTATAAAAAATAAACTGTTGAAATTTCCAATTTTATTGAATTTTTCTGCGATAAAGTCTATTGGTTATTGCAATTAAGTAGTCATATCGCTCATGGAGTATACTTTATCTGGCGGGGCCATTTATTGAATGTTTGCATGTTTGGTAGTTTGTGGAGCTCACGCACATGGTGAGATCAACCGGAAGTTGAAGGATTAAGTTCAACGGAGCAGGCTGAATCCCTCCTCATAAACTAGATATGTGAGACTTTGGATTCAAACATGGATCCCCAGGTAGTAAAACAATTAAAGGATATTAATAAATTATTAATGGATTCGATATAAAAGACACTACAGCATAATATAATTAAATGTTATGAAATTGTACGCAATATTTTCGGTCGGCCGGATTGGTCGCTTGGAAACATTTCGGCTTTCCACTTTGGAGAACCTCGAGTTCCACCCCTAGGAAATGTTTATCATGGGGTTCGAGCCCGGATCAATGATTCCCATCCTCCACAATCCGCCAAGATTCCTCCGGAAGGGTGGGCAATCTGTGGGAAGATTTGTTTCGTCCGGTCACTTAGTCTTCTAATAGAACAGAAAGTGGCGTCATCTTTTGACATAAATTACCTCCTCAATGAGAGTCAACATTTGATTTAAATCTTTTCTTCCATATAATCGAATTAGAGAAGTTAAAATAAAGGAAATAAACTCCTCAGAGTTTTATATAGCAGACAATATCAGAATGTCAGCATTTTGTCTCTGTGCTATGTTGGATTAATATCATTTTCCCTTTTCGTTGTATTCAGCAGTATTTTTTCTTTCTGTCTTGATTAATTCATTGATAGGATTAAAAGAAAGATGAAGAAGAAAAAATTTCTTTTATGGATATGACTATGGACGTCATGTTTAATTGGTTTCCCATAATGTAAGAATTAGATTTTAAGCTTTCGTTTAATTAGTTTGATTCTATATCATTGAATAATTTCAGATTATATTATTCCATATTTACGTTATATTCACTTTATTTTGCATATAGACTATATTTATATATATAAATAAAAAAATAGTATAGTATGTTAATGAAACCATTAACACGAAATGAATTTCATGAAGATACGTTAAACATTTTAAAACTAAATTCATTTCTCGTTGGTATTTCTGGTAAATAAAGCTGATCTCTCATATTGGGCTCTTCTTCAGCTCAAGAATCGGTTGAATATTGAATTACTTTAAAATATATTAAATTTACTTATATGATTTTTTATTTTACAGTTACAGAACATAAAGTATAAAGTAGGCCATTCTAACTTATCTGTCAATGTGGAATTTTTAAATGATATCTTCAATGACGTAAGCTGCATAATCTAGTATTCTTTGTTCTAAATTTAATAATTTATTTTAGTATTAAATTATTTCATTTAATATTTAATTTTATGAACAAATGTGGACAAACAATTACAATATTTTATATTTATTTTATTAAAATATAAGTAGGTAAAACTTATCAATATTTATCAAGAATATTGAATTCATTTTATCAGTAATAATCCAGATCTTGCTAATTAGTGCTTGTCTTTCCATTCATAATGCGATTTTAATTTAAAGTAATGTAATCTAATCAATTGAATAATAAAACTTTAATAATTAAAGCTTTATTATTGAATTAATATAATTATTATATCAAAACTTTCTGTTAATTTATCGAAAAGTATTATCAATAATTTAAAAAACATAACTTTAGTTCAATATGTATGAGAAAATTGTTGCATTGATGCGAATTTTGTGGAAAAGTAAAACAAATTTAGTTAATGCATGTACAATGAAGTGCTATTAATGCATATAGTAAACATTTTAAGCATTGACATTAACAATTTTTAAATTCTATAATGAAATAATAATTAGAGTTATTGTATTTCATCTATTATTATCATTACTATATATTAATATTGTTATGTAATGATTCGTATATTTTTCATTTCAATCTAGCTTCAAAACAATTCTTTGCGGCTTGATATTTTTATATAAACATGCTTTTAATAGAATACACTTATGATAGAGCTTGCTATTTACTTGTTTTGATTTTTAAATTGGTTGTTTACTAGAGCCACTAAGATATATTGCAAAATATATGCAGCTAATTACCAAATTATATTAAAAATCTTTAGATGAAGTATTATAAAATCTGTGGAATCAAGTCTCTAGATAATCGGATATATTATTTGATTTCGTATTTTCACGATTTTCAAGAAATTTACTATATTGTTACTATTTTCGTTAAGCATAGTTTTTCAGCTAAAAAAATTTATATTATAAATGAAATAAAGAATAACATTACCAGTATATTATAATCGATAATCTAATTAATATTATTCCAGTCATGTTAAATCACAGGATATAAAGAGTAAAACAAATTAAAAAAAATCTTGAAAAATTTCAAATAAATTAATTTCCATAAGTAAACTTATTCATCTTACATAACAAAAATGCTTTTTTATCATATAAAACAGGGATGCACAAACAGCGGCCCTTTGTTCATTTTTTAGCGGCCAACCTCAGAAAGTTTTATTTTGACAAGTTACACAATCAACGAAATATTATTTGTAGTTTTGAACCATGAATTTTCAGATAATAGTTTTTGAAGTGAAATTATGTTTACATTGGTTCGGTAATAATGTTTTTAAACAATAAGGAAATAACAATAATTATATTTGTAATAATAAACAATTTTTTTTATTTTTACTCTATTTGTGTGTGTGAAATAGGTAATTAAAAAAAAAATTGTACACTCCCAAAAGATAGCAGTGCTGCTTAACTAATAACAATTTAGAATTAATTTTGTGGTTAACTAATACAAATATCGAACCCAACATGAAAAATATTGTTAAAGCAATGCAATACTCTCATCATATTAAAAAATCTGTTTAATTTATGATTACATTTCTTTCTAATATGTAATTAATAAACATGAGTAGTAAGATCTCATCTAACAGTGCAGAACTAACTGCAGAAGTGCCGTCACGGTGTTTCGCAGGGAAGTATACACCACGATGTCGTCACAATTGTTACAGGAAGTGCATCTAGCAGGGTTATGACGTCACGCGTGAAGAATCGCGAATAGAGATTGGATTATGATGCTATTTCATAATCCAATCTCTATTCACAATGAAAATCATGGTAAAGAAAAGAGAATCTATTCAGTGATAAAAATGATGGTAAAAGAAAAGAGATGGTAAAAGGATTAAACCTCAAGAAGTAATATGTTTTTTTAATAACGAATTAATTATTTTCCATTTCGGTGATAAATTTTTTTCAAGTCAGATTTATTGAAATTGTAAAAAAGTACTTTATATCAAACTAAATAGTTGTTTTGTATACAAGTGTAATATATTCTTATTCAGACAAATTATTATAATTTTCAAAATCAGAATTATAAAAATATATTATTTAAACTTTTAATATCTTTCATTAATTTTAATCTATTAAATTTATTTCTATTTAACTATGATGTTTATAGTATGAATTATTTCTTATACCGATCTTATTTAATATCTCTTTGTATAGCCATCAGAATTGTAAAAAAATATTTTTATTTCAGCTTTTAATGTCTTGCAATTTATAAAGTGCAAAAATAAAATTTAAATCTTTGCTGATAAATTTGGAAATATAATTAAATTTATATAAAATACTTTATATTAAACCGTAAATACTTGTTTTTTATTAATAAAATTTCTATATTAAGACCTACTATTCAAGTCATTGCAAGTCTTATCTTAGAGACTTTACCTGATTTTAAAATAATTGTGTTTAATGAAAATCATATGTATGTATATGAGTGATCTTTACTCATCTTTCCTAGAATTGCTCACTCATTTTCTAAGATTTGTTTTAATCAAAATCAGATGTATGTATTCAAGTCTCTACAAGTCTTCATACTTTGTTAATTTTAGATATCTCGAGTTGAAGAAAAAAGATTTTTTCGTAACCTGTATCTTAATCGTATTAATGCATTTTATAATCGACTACTAAAACTATATATAAAATCTCTTAATTTCGGACTTCCATCATTAAAATCTTTGGGAAACATTAATATAAATTATTAAAATTTCTGATAAATTATCATAGGATTAATTCGTCACTCTTTGTTTAAACACTTTTACTTGCTTTCAGTGTTGAACTCATTTTTAACATTACATCTAAGAAAAATAAGTTTTTATTTTATGAGTACACTTTAAGAATAGATTAACTTGTATAGTTATGAATTACATATAGTCTCTAGAAGATTATAGAGACTTATCTTCAGAGAGATATCCAAATCAAACCTAAACTATCGGTAGTAATCAAGTGAGCCTAATGCCTGTATGGTAACATGGAAAAAAACGTTCCAGACACAGGCCTCTTCGATTTATCACGTGACCAAGTAGATATGGGACCCTTCAATTTTCAACATGTATCTATGTATACATATCTTCATCATAGGATGGTATGTATACATCTATAGGGTGGTTTCTCTAATGCAGAAGCGTGATGCTCGCATGAAGAAAGTAGTGCTAATAGAAGAATATAATTGCAACAAGTGCTCACAGACTGGCTTAAACACGTAAGACTTTGTAATTCTTAAATGTAAGTGTTAAACTTTTTAACCTGATATCATTTTCAGTCAAACATGTGTTCTGTTATTTAAATTTTTTATATTTAATGTCATTGGCTAAATCATTAATACTTTTTAAAAAACAGTAAAAATTAGCAGATAACATGTAACCACCATTTTATCTGTGGAAGAATGGGTGGAAATAGTTTTAAAATTAACACATAATCTTAGGGTAAAGTTTTTTATTTGCAAATGGCATTATTTATTTATTAAATGACAAACATAATATTTTATAGAATTAGAAGAAAAAAAAACTTAAGTCTAAAGTTAGACCCGTATTACTCATCTCTATATACCTTATCATCTCATTTACACGGGAGACATTCAATACGGAATGATTCCCACAAAGGCCTGATTAATTAAAACTAATATAAAAATTAATTTGATATTTTGATTCTTTTTTATGAATATTTTTTATTTATAGTAAATGTTAAAGTGAAGATAAATTATAATTTTTCTAATACATAATTTTGATATTCATTTTTTTACTCATTTACAAATTTCGTTAAATTTTTTATAACAAAAAATAATTTTATTTACATAAAAATTCATTTATTTTCAATATTCTTTATTGGAGTATATTTTAAAATGATAAAATCTGATTTCGTTGTTTAAGTCTTTAACTTGTAAAAGTATATAGCCATAGACGGAACTCTGAATATTTAATATCTTTGAAAAATAGTTGAAGTCTAGCGAAATAGAGTGGATTCCGCTTAATTGGGACACTTCGCGACTAAGCCATTTTGTCCCAATTAATAATAAATTCTAAAATAAAATATATAATTCGTAGGTAAATAAATAATGGGTAAAAAATAATAATTAGGCACCTATTTTAAGGATTTATTAAAATAGGTACCTAATTACTAGTTTTTTACCGATCTCCTCTGACTTCTTTTTTCAACATTGGCCGCTGATATTCACGCCTCGCCCGCTAGCTATAGAAATTCATTGATCTAATGATTCTTCGACTTCTGGATTCATTCCATCACGTTTTCTTTTGAATGTTCCTGGAATTTCTTTTTTATAATACCCACTTCTCACTCAGTTGATTTTCTTGTTGTAGAAAATGCGCTATGGTAGATTTTAGTATACCAGTTATATCAGGAGTCTACGATGGCTTGTATTAAATGGCTGGCTTTTAATTTTATCCAGCAAAGCAATTTTACTTGAAAGTGTAAAATCATTTCTTGGCATCTTGGCAAAGATTTAAAAATTTTAAATAATATGGACACTGTAAATGAATATCGCTAGGTACAGTAACGATAGACTCTTAAGTAGATGCACACTTGCCAGACTTACGACGATAACCTGAAAAATTACCTGTACAATAAAATGTTGTTTTAATTTTTATATAAGGAATTTTTTTAAGAAAGCACACAAGTATTAATGTATTGTATGTAGTGTTGCCATACTTTCGAAAAATCTCTAAAATATATCAAAAATTGAAAATTCCTTTTCTGCTACTGTCCCAATTAAGCGTTTAAATTATATATTAATTTATTAGTTTGGTTTCCGTTCTTTGAGATTTGTCCCAATTATGCGACTGTCCCAATTAACCGCTGTCCCAATTAAGCAGAATCCACTGTATATATTCTTAGTTAGCTAACAATGAAAAACTATATAAATTAGAAACAAAGTTAATATATAATTTTAATATGTTTAAACTTTGTTCTCTAACTTTTGAAAAAATTTTTTCAAACAACGAAATATAAATTTATTTACATTTTATGATATATTTATTTTTAAACATATTTTATGTTAGACTAAAAACACAGAAATACTAATATTAGAATCGTTATGTATTTAATAAAAAGGAATGTTTGCGAAAGTGTGTAATAAAAATAACTATATATTTTCGAATTAATTGATTATTATTATAAGACATAGATTTAAAGTTATTAAACTATAAAGTTAGTAAATATGAAAAAAGTTAAACGTTTAAATAAAAAATAAAATACTTTGGCAATTCCGATTTTAAAATTTATAATAAATTTGTTACTCAAACGATAATTGAAATATTTATTACTATTAAAAACAGAGTCCAAAATTAAGAAATTTTATTATTTTGGTAGTCGATTATAGAATGCATAAATACGATTAAGATACAGGTTACTAAAATTTTTTTCTTCAATTCGATGTATCTAAAATTTAACAAAGTACAGACTTGTACAGACTTGAATACATATTGATACATCTGATTTTGATTAAATTAGATGTATGTATGATGTATGATTTCATAAACCAAATGTGTAAAAAGTTCTAAGAAAGAAGATGAGATAAGTTTATTTACAGATGATTTTGATTAAACACAATTATTTGTAAATAAAATATTTTTACAATTCTGTTAGATTTACAAAGAAAAGAAATAAAATATTAAAAGATTGCTATAAGAAATAATTTGTACATATAGCTAGTTTAAAATACTGTAAACATCATAGTTAATAAACTTTGTTACACGTAAATAGAAATAAATTTAATAGATTACAATATTAATGAAAGATATTAAAGGTAAAATAATACATTTTTTCAATTCTAATTTTAAAAATTGTCTGAATAAAAAACGTATTATTACTTGCAGTGACTTGAATATGTAGGTCTAATATAGAAATGCTTTTAACAAAAACAATTATTTATGAATTAAATATTTTTACAATTATTATTCCAATAAAATAGAAAACATATTACTACTTGAGTTTTAAATATTTTTACAATTCCAAAAGGTTATAACCCATTCTTCTCAATTTTAACAGTGGTGATTTTATTTTTAATTGATATTTTTCAGATTATAGATTAGAATGTCCACTACATATGTGGAAATTCCATTTTGGAAGCCAAATTAAGCAGGTGGAATAAGTGAGCTCCTTAATGATATTCTTATGTATTTTTAACCTGTAAAAAAGTTTGTAAAACACAATAGAAATGATGAATTTGTTAAAGGGTTTTTCAGATATCAGTGACTTCTATACTTAACTGAATGTAATAATAGTGAGAGTTCAGGTACAAAGACATTGGAGAGCACTGAAACTGCATTGAGTGAGCATTATTGTTCAAGAAATAATAAGAAAACAACTAAAAATTTATCAAATGCATTAAATTATCGTTTTTGGAGATTCATTACTAATGGAAAGTTTAAATCATGAATTTAATGTGCAATTAGCATAAAAATTGAACAAATTAATTGGAACTGAATTATTTTTTGATAATGCTGGATATTATCGGATAAAATATGCTAACATGCTGACTATGAATTTTATATTTAGATGCCCGCCTTATTGAAGAACATTGTTCAAATGGCTTGCAGTGACTTGAATAGGAAGGTCTACTATAAAAATTCTTTTAACAAAAAACAAGTATTTACGGTTTAATTTAAAGTATTTTTATATATATGCAATTATATTTCCAAATTTATCAATAAAGATTTAATCTTCATTTTTACACTTTATAAATCACAGGACATTAAAAGCTGAAATAAAAATATTTTTTACAATCCTGATGGATTTACAAAGAAATATTAAAGATCGATATAAGAAATAATTTATACTATAAACATCATAGTTAGCCTAAATAGAAATAAATTTAATAGATTAAAATTAATGAAAGATATTAAAAGTTTAATTAATATATTTTTACAATTCTGATTTTAAATATTATAATAATATTATCTGAATAAAAACATATTATTACACTTATATACAGGGTGTTTTAAAACTGTATGTCAGAAATGTAAAGGCAGGTAGAGTGGACCTAAATAAGCAGATTTCATATAGGAATGTGGGTGCGAAAATGCAGCGTTGAAGTGCTAGCACGTAAGGCAGTATTAACAACAGGTAAGTGAAAAGACAAGTAAAGACAAAGGAAAGCAACAATTTATCAAACAGTTTACAATAGCTGCTCGAAAGAGCGACAACCAACAGTGACACAAGATTCACAGTGGTGGCGCATGGATTGGCGTACATTAGTAAAAACATCAGGCATGTCACGCACATTTCCAGTAGCAACAGACAATCGGGTTACCAGATCTTCTTCACATGTTATGGGACTATTGTACACAATGCTTTTAATGTGTCCCCAAAAGAAGAAATCCAAGCACATTAAATCTAGGGAGTGCGGTGGCCAAGGAACAGGTCTGCCCTGTCCTATCCAATGCTGGCCGTAGACAGCATCCAGGTGAGTCCTAATGTACGCCAATCCATCCGCCGCCACTGTGCATCTTGTATCGCTGTTGGTGGTCACTCTTTCAAACAGCTATTGTAAACTATTTGATAAATTGTTGATTTCCTTTGTCTTTACTTGTCTTTTCACTTATCTGTTGTTAATACTGCCTTACATGCTAGCACTTCAACGCTGCATTTCTGCACCCACATTTCTGTACGAAATCTGCTTATTTAGGTCTCCTCTACCTGCCTTTACATTTCTGACATATAATTTTGAAACACCCTGTATAAAACAACTATTTATGGTTTAATGTAAAGTATATTTTTACAATTTCAATAAACCTGACTTAAAAATATTTATTACCAAAACGGAATATTAAGTGATTTTTCGGAAAATTAAGTGTTTTATTAAAAAACATATTACTACTTGAGGTTTAATTCTTTTACCATCTATGCTATGTCATAACCCAACCTCTATTTGCGTCAGGGATTAAGACGTCATGCTCCATGCATGACGTCCTAATTCCTGCTGAGTGTATTTTCCTGTCAACCATTGTGACATCATAGCACCTGCAAGGTGCACTTTCGGAACAACCACCGTGACCATAGTCATGCAGTGTATACTTCCCTGCCAAACACCATGATGTCTCTTCTGCTGTTAGTTTTGCACTGTTAGATGGCGATATTATTACTAACATAATATGATATATAATTTTTGTGATTTTTTGGTGGCCCTCCTATAAGTTAGTGTGAATCCATGCGGCCTTTGGTCTTAACAAGTCTGTGCATTCCTGATATAAAATAACAAAAATTATACTTATACAAGGAAGAAAAGAATCTATAATGTGTAAAATACATATACATAAATTTAATGATCTCTCTCTTTGTGCGTGTGTGCGTGTGTGCGTGCGTGCGTGCGTGCGTGCGTGCGTATTTTACTTTTATATTATATATACATAATATAAAAAATATATCTATATCTTAATGTAAATTAAGAAACAGATTCAAAATTAATAATAATTAACTACTCATATACAAGATATAAAATTACGTTGAAATTATGTCATGCTTTTACATAGTCTTGTAAAGCTAAATCAGAAAAAATATTTCCTTAGTTATTAAAAGAGTAATTGAATTATTTTGTTTTTGATCTAATTATTTATTTATATTGCAGTTAGTTATCACTGACAGCTACATGCACAACATCTTAACTACAAAAAAGCGATGGTTTTCAAAAGATATATATGAAACAAACAGGTATGAAGGAGTAGGTAAATTAGTTTTAATTTATTTAAAAATGTTGAATCAATATTCATTTCATATGTTTCTCTTTATAGAGAATATTTTCAACCATTTAGAGTTATGGCATCTTATATACCTACTCGGATGGGAGGAGAAATAGGTTCATTTTTTGCTATAATTTATTAGAGTTAGCAAATAGACTGTGGTAAGATAAATTGTAAATATAGATTAAATTATTAAATCAATTGTTTAGTAATTTTAACTTTAAAAAAATTTTTTAAAAATTTAAAACGATTTGCCTAAAATTTCAAATTAATTAATATTTTTTAGATGTATAGTATAAATAAGAAATTAATCGATTCGACACCTTTAAATTATTTTAGAGAATCTAAACATGGTGAGAATTAATAATGAATTATCATATAATTTTAGTAATATCTCTGGCCATCATGAACTCTCCATTTTACGTCTACGGATTGCCTAAGTGAGTAACAATAAAATATATTGATCTCTGTTGACAATCCGATTATTTATATGAAAATTATTTCATTATTAGATATCTTCACTTTGGTGGAATTGCAGTTGTAATTGGTCACGAATTTTCGCATGGGTTTGATCATATGGATTTTGAGAAAGGTTGATATATATATAATTTTTTTAAAATAATTTAAAAATAATTATACGCTTTTATTTTATTCTAAATTATGCCATTGAATCATTAAAATCTTATATACAAAAAATGGAATTGAAAGAAATATTTTAAAAATTTCCCTGTTAATACAATTTTATATTGCTTTTTAACAACGAACATTTACGCATTAAAACAGTTTAAAAGTAACAAAAATAAATATAACTCGTAACTAGGAATTCAAAAAATACAAGGATACTTTAATCCAATAATTTATGTTTGTGTACTCGATATATTTGCCTCGACATTTTTTGAATATTGATGTTTTCTCTCGATTTTTGAAATGAGAGGATCGCGATAAATATGATTTGTAATTCTATAAAATGAGATAAATTAATACGAAGAACAAAGAAGCTAAAAAAAGAGGGACGAATTACGAGAATCGAGGGGAAATAAACACCATCGGGATGGCCTCTACATAACTTCGTTCCCAGCAACATAAATCCCGAAAAGAAAACAAGGGTTAAGTTGGGAATGGGGACCGTGTTTGTGCAGGTGTCCAGAGAAGGAGTCAACCGTGATAAACAAGATTCGAAATACGTCGAACCCGGGAATCTTAGGGCGAAGGTCAGATGTTTAGTCCTGGAACTTGCAGCATTCATCAGGAGTCGATCGCCAGCCTCCGTTGAAGAAAGACGCAGGTAATCGACCTAAACATCTGTTCGCCAATCACCATTGAAGATATACGCACAGAGACGATTTCCAACTTCTGTAAGAGATAGACATAGAATGAAAAGTTAATGCCAGTCCGAGAACGGGATGATAGAAGGGACGACTATTGTTCAACTCCCTTCCACAACTGGCACTTCCTAATTTTCACAAAATCGGGACAAGCCAGCAAATAAAAGTTCCAAACTTCTTGCCATTTGCATCGAACGAGAAATTAATGGAAGTTGCAATAGAGGAGAATCGCATCAATCTCTCTCCCACTGACGGCTTTACAACCTTCACCAGTTTCTGCTGAGCAAGACAAGATATCGCACCTCAGACCCTAGGTTAATAGAAGAAAAGTTCCATACTGAAAGAGTCAAGTTCGGACGGGAGGGATCACCGATTCAGAGAAGAAACCCCCCGAAACCACACACATCGACCACCATCATCACCGCATCTATAAAAGGTCTACCATGACAAAAGAACTATCAGAACTCTAAGAACTTGTGAACTATCGGTGTTGTGCCACAATACTATCAAAGTTGAAATTCAGCAGGACTCTGGAATATTCAAGGTATTTGTCCTCCCTATTTGGGAAATGATGTAATTCTCTCTCAGTAACGAATAAAGAACTAAGGTTTTAACCATACGATCTGTTTGTAATTGAATCCTTGAGCACCTCTCCATTCTTATTCACAACTATAACCCACACATTATCATTCTGCCAGGCAAACCCGCGGTCTCTTTGTATTGTTCACAACGAGACCGACTGGTGTCAGATCCTGATGTTATCCACGCAAGGCTAAACACTGTGAAATTATATCGTCCGTGGCATCTCACATTAATATCGTATAGTATTTATAATTATGTATTATGTTATACTGTACATCTTTACTTTATATGCTATAATATTTCAGGAATTTCCATTTCTAATTAATTATTTCTAATCAGATAAATAATAATAAAATCTTACAGCAACGGCGTCGAAGTGGAACGACCATATACATTTATAGACCATGGTAATACATATCTAATCTGTGAGGTCAGGCTATCATTTTAGTTCATACAAAGGATTGATTTAAAACAAGTTTTTTTTTTTTTTGCAAAAATCAGTAATTTTAAATTTTGTTTGATCAAAAATGTCAAAAACTAATTAAAAAATTATTGTTGTAATTAAATAAGTTAAAAATTTGAAAAAAAAAAAAATCTTAAAGTTATTTATTTCGGTACCATTATTTCACTATACAATACATTCCAACCTTCAATTGACATTTCTTTGTCATGTTAAAAACTTGAACTACTCCGTTCGCTTTACTCTCTCACAAAGGTAAATCACATTCTACTTACTTTATATTTTTCTTCAATTCTAGCAGTTTCGAAATCCAATTTTTTGCATAAAACTTTGCATTCTAACTTCATAATCTTGTCGTCATTAAACCAATCGTGTTTTTCATCCGAATCATAATTTTTTGCTTCTAAAAGATCTGAATTCCAAATATTAGAATTCATATAGCATATAACTCTTTAAAATAACTTGTTAGTAAATCGAATAATGACGACTTACCGAAGTAATCCAGTTTATTCATCATGTTTTTGCTCACCCAAAAATTTTTCTTTGAAAAAGAAAACCAGTCATCTATCTTGTTAGTAAATCGAATAATGACGACTTACCGAAGTAATCCAGTTTATTCATCATGTTTTCCTCACTCAAAACTTTTTCAAAAAAAAAGAAAGAAAACCAGTCATCTATTTCTTACAATAAAAATTTGAGAAAGCTGAAACAAACACGTGACTGCAATCCGTTATTGACAACGTTTCAAAACGTCACTATGACGTTCGTCCACTTGTTCGAGAGTTTACTCAGATATTCAAATTAATTTTAATTTAAATTTTTAATATAGAATATTGTGATATATAAATGTTTACATTTTTCCAAAAGTTTTAATTTAATCTCATTTAATAATATTTTAGAACTTGATTTGTCAATTTAAAATTTAATTAATTTTATTTTTTCTGATACCCTTGCTGATAACTAATGTTATCAAGATAATTTTAATCCGACAAATTACAAAATTACCTGGAGAATTATAATATGTTTATATAAAAAATTTTTAATTAATATTAAATAAATATTCATACTGAATAAAATAACTTTTTTGCGTTTATCAAAAAAATTTTTATGAAAATTAGGAAAGTTTTATTAGCGCGTCTTTTCTCCCATAATGATTTAATTTAATACAAATATATCTAATACTTTGGAACCGGGAATGAAATGATGTACATGATCACTGAGAAACATGAAAAATTTGTGTTGGGTTGAGAGACAGTAAACCTAGACTGGGATTATATACAGCTTTTAATGAAAATAAACTGGTATCTATGTTAGAACAATAATAATTAATAAAGCATATCTGTCATTAATTATGTACCCTGATTGCGATATGTTAATGCGGAAAAACATGAGCGAAACAAAATATTTACTGTATTTTGTTTAGAGAGCTGTCATTCAATTATGTAAATAATTTAATTCGCACTGGTTTCCCTCAACTTTGATAAGTATTATCCGTTAGAAAAATACACCATTACTTCTTTGCAGAGGACTCTACAGCACGAAATATTGTCAAGATAAATATAATTAAGCTTGTGTGTGAAACTCCAACTTAATTTTTGCCATAGTCGACTGCCTCGCTTGTCTCATCTTAGATCCAGTTCTGTTTATCAAGATAAATATAATTAAGCTTGTGTGTGAAACTCCAACTTAATTTTTGCCATAGTCGATTGCCTCGCTTGTCTCATCTTAGATCCAGTTCTGTTTAACTTACTTAATAAACATAAATAACGGCGGCCGGATGGCCGAGTGGTAACGCTGTCGGTGTGCCACCAGGAGGACCCGGATTTTTCGGGGTACTGGGCCCTGCCCGGTGATCTCCGTCCTTCACCATCCGGCTCCCTCCACGGGTGTGGGTGCAGCTCGTGGTTGGAACTGGCCTCGTCCCTTTAGTAATCTCCCTGATGGGAAAGAGGGCGTAAAATATGCTGAAAAGAAATAACATAAAACTACAAGAATCAGACACTAAAAAAGGACGCTTTCAGTATATACTATCATTTGATCAGAGACTCAAACATATTGAATTGCATTGACTAAACACGGAATTAATTTTAATGCCGTCATATATTGAGGACTACTTAAATATATTTCTAGAAAATTCTATAATCATCATCGCTTATTTGTATTCGCTAGGGACATACTCACTTTCGACGCTTGAGTCGCCAGCCTGGGTCCCCGCAGATTTAAGGGAACCTAAAAGAAATTATTTGACAAAAGAAAAATTACAATATCGAATATCAAAATCAAATTGTAGATACTTGAATAGATTATATAAATAAAAATCAAAACAGTTTTTGTCTTCATTGAGCTCAAACTTATAATATATAGGTATCCCTCCTATAACACGGTGGATATGTTCCTGAAAAGCAGCGTGTTGTATGAAACCGTGTTATGAGATAATTATATAAATAAAAATCAAAACAGTTTTTGTCTTCATTGAGCTCAAACTTATAATATACAGGTATCCCTCCTATAACACGGTGGATAGGTTCCTGAAAAGCAGCGTGTTGTATGAAACCGTGTTATGAGATCTAGAGCCAATAAAAAAAGGAGAGATACGTTCCAAATCCAATGAAAAATAAATACCTTTCTTTAATTCTACATAAAACAAAACCAATTAAAAACAAATAACTTTATTTAATTCCACATAAGAAATCTAATTTTTATTAAGAATATTAATAACACGAAACATAAAGAAAGAAAAAAATATATACATAAGACCCTTAAAAAATAATATACATCAAAACAAAAGGAAAGAAAAAAGTACACAGCCTATGTAACATTCATTTAATAATTATATCTTCTTTACCGCTGTTCCTTAAAAATGAGAACGTTTTTTCTTTTTAACAATATCAACTTCACTTTCTGAATTTTTTCTCACATTTAAAGTTTGTGTATTTTCTGCTCTCTATACAAAATCTGTAATCTAACCTGCTACAACCTGCTAGAAAACAATCGTTCCTTTGAAATCGTTCCCCAAAAAAATTTATGAATGAAATGTTTTTCTATTCTCATATTCCTCTATTGAAGAATAAAAACTTATTTTTTATCCAAGAACTGTACGTTTGGATTACAAAATACACAAATGGCGACAATTAACGCAATAGCAAACTAGCGAAATTTCATTTAGGACTAATTTTAGAAAAGTATCTATATTTCCCAATGATTGCATTTTGTGTGTATCGTGTGTCCCTAGTATGGATTTACAAAAATTATGTGAATGAAAATGTTGTGTATTGTAGGAGAGTAAACATAATTTTCTAAATGTGTTGAGTAAAATCGTGTTGTAGAAGTACTGTGTTATATGAGGGTTTCCGCAATTTTCAAATCGTGTTGGAACCACGATACACTTAGACACGGTATGCCTATGGGCATACATCCTACGTAATGTGTCGTCACTGTGACGTCAACTGAGTTGCAAAAAGAACTTGCTTATGAAGAACCTGCGTGATTAACTCGCGTTTTATCACAAAATACGGAATTAAATTTGTATTTTTATCTAGCAACATGATTGAAGATTTTGTAGATATTATTTCCTGGTGACTTTTAGTAATTTAATTTAACTATAGTTAAAATGCATTATATCAGTGAAAAAATATATCATTTACGAAAAATATATACTTTTTTTTATAAACGATTTTTTAAACGCATATAACATTACATGGCGCAAATGTATTCTATCGACACTCATGGCGAAAATGAAACTAATAATAGTTTGTCGATCTTTATTCTGATAAAACATAAATTTTTATGATGTTTACAGTGTCATCTTTCAAGGTCACAACTAAACTAAATAATAACTTGCACGTTTTTAGTACTCTAGCACCACCAATTAACAACTAAAAAAAATGCACGAACTTTCCGGACAACCCAATACTAACTTTCAGTTAGTATATAAAGAAAAAATTGCTTCGTAAAAAATTGCTTAGTATAAAAAGAAAAAATTGCTTCGTAAGTTCTTTATATACATCCTTCAAAGATTTATTTGTTACGTTATTCACTTATTTAAAAAATACAGTAGTTATGGATATTTGAATTTATAAAATTTTTAAAATAATCTTTTGTTTTTGTACAGAAGATGTGAATTTTAACGCTTAATAGAAAATTAAAGATTGATAGCGAAAAATAAAATTAAAAAATATGTATAATTAAAAGCAATTAATTATGTAGAAATTATATATTTTTGTAATATGTTCATTTGATTACACAATGTTTTTAATTATCCTATCATATCTGAGTTATCCTTACTCCAAAATGTAATTTTAAAAAAATTTAAATGTGATATGGCCCACAGCAATCTTACTGGCTCATTAAATGGCCCTTGAATTAAAATGAGTTTGACCCACCTGATATAGAGCATAAATATATACTGTATTTGTAAGTTATAACTCTGAATATGTTAATTTGCAACATTTAAAAGTTCATACTACAGGTATTCCGTGTATAACACTGTAAATAGTTGTGTGATACATGGTTTCACACAACACACTGTTAAAAAATAGTGTGTTGTGTGAAACCATGTTATATGAGACTTGGAGCCAATTTAAAAAAGGGAGTTATGTTCCAAAACAAATTAAAAACAAATAACTTTCTAAAATTCCACATATGAAACTTAATTTTTATTAAGAATACTAATAACACAAAATACAAAGAAAAAATATATATACGTTACTCAAAAAAAAATATACGTAAAACAAAAAGAAAAAATATACAGCCTAAGTAACATTCATTTAGTAATTATATCTCCCTTAGAGAATTCAGTTAAAATGAGAATGTTTTTTTCTTTAACAATATCAACTAAACTTTCTCATTTAAAGTTTGTGTATTGTTTGTTTTCTTTACACAATCTGTAATCTAGCCCACTACAAAACAATCCTTCCTTAAGACATATCCAAAAATAATTTATGAATAAAAAAGTTTTTTTCCTATTTCACATTCCTCTACTGAATAATAAAAGCATATTTTTTATCTAAGAACTGAATGCTTAGAACACAAGATACTTAATGGTCAACAATTAACTCAATTTCAAATTGAAGACAGAAATAGACTGCATATCGTCCCTCTCATAGCAAACTAGTGAAATTGCATTTATGATTAATTTTAGCAAAGTATTTTCAAATGATTGCATTTTCTCTGTATATTGTGTGTCTATAATGTGGATTTACAAGAATTAATGAAAAGGTTTTATGTTGTAGGAGAGTAAACATAATTTTTAAATGTGTTAAGTAAAAACTGTGTTGTAAAAGTACTGTGTTATATTAGGGTTTCCACAATTTTCAAATCATGTTAGAGCGAAACAGTATTTAGGAAACTGTTATAGGAAGGATACTTGTACTTGATTTGTTTGTTTATTGATCTTAAATGTCATATTACTGGTATGATATCAATCCATGTGGCATTGTCTCATTTTCAATCAGAGAACAGTATCATGCAATTATGCAATTGCAGTAATCCATTAGCTCTCAATAGTTTTTGCTTCAAATTTTGGTTAACAAATTATTTTTCTGACTTCACAAAATTCAAGTTATATAAAAACCTTTGGTTCTAATTACAATAGGTCCTTGGCTTATGCAGTTAATTCATCCAAAAAATTTATGTGTAAATTGAAAACTGTGCATGATATAATTTATAATAACAAACTAAAAAAAAAATTTTATAATAATAATAATAGCTATAATTTATCTTAAGTTATAGGTTTTTCTTTTGAAACCATTTTTTTCTGATTTTTATTAATGCTTTATTAAACCTTATTCAATTCAAGTACAATTGTGATGTTAATATGTGTAACCCTCAATCATCCTGATTGTGTTGTCAACCTACAACATAGAATTATGTCAATTGTCACCATTTTATGGCATTATCTCACTAGTTCTGTCATTGAAGTATTCTGCAAAAAACAGTTGACATAGTTTGAACTTATTTTACCAACATTGGGGCTGTAAGCAAGTTAAATTGAAAGAAATATGTTCTCCAAGATATTGGAATTTATGTGAATGGACACCAACAAACATTTCTTGTTACCAATTATCAGCTCCACTATGCATATGTTTCTATTTGTTTGCAGCAGCAAATTGTCTATCATATTTGCCACCAACTTTTATTATTATGTTGGGTGTCATGATTGTGTTGCTCCATTTTTCTCATATGGCAATACTGCCTGCTTGCACAGCTTTACATTTATACCGGGTTATTCATTTGAAATCTTCAGTGTTCACTCTTCAACTTTTGTCAGTTCTTACAGTAATTTTCCCTAGATTTTTGAGACATTTTGAAAAAAGTAAAGAAATTTCACTTAGCCTTCTAACATAGTAGTGTTAGAAGGCTAAGAGATGGAGGGTTGAAACTTGTTCTGTTATAAATGGGACTCCATATGCTATCTAATGATATATTATTTAATACTCTATGATTATTAGTTTTGAAAGCATAAGTGTTCAAAGTGTGATATGTTTTCTTTGCATTTGTGCTCCTGAGGTTACCTCCTATCCAGCATAAAGATATAGTTCTATGTTAGAAATTATTAGATAAAATTGAATTCTGTAGAAATCTTACAGAATTTCATGGCTTTAAAAAGGATGTTGAATTTAAAGTAGTAGCCTGCTAAAATACACTTGATGATATGTTGTAATAGGTGAATACAGAGGATTCTCGATATAACAGAATTGTACAGACCCCCAAAAAAGTTCTAAAATGGGAATGGCATTAATTAACATTAGGGACTTTTTGAGATTTAATAAATAGTTTGTAAAAACACGAGTCCATTGTAGTATAAGATAATATTGCAAATTCCCATAAAAGTGAATGGGGCAAAAAAAAGGAAGAAATAAAGCAATGAAAAGTGGAACTTGGAGTTGATGGCTGTTTGGAGGAGGATTGATCTATCCAAATTTTGCAATGCAAAAATAGATTTATGACCAGAATTTAAAATGTCAACTTATTGTTCAGAAACAAGTGATTTAATAATTGGTCTAATTAATCATATTTAAAAGAATATCAAGATTTTTTATATATATATATCGGGTGATTTTGAGCACCCATACCACCCTTTTTTCTCAGAAACGCGATGAAATAGGAAGTAGGGGAAAAAATTTTGATTACCAAAGAATACCTGAAGAATCAAATGGGAATGATAAAAATTTCATAGGCCCATTGGAAGTAGGGGCACAAGGGGTCAACTTTGAAATCTCCAATGGAACCCAGTGCTGATTTTGGCATAATTGGATAGAACTGTGAAAAACAAACAAGTTTTGTTTTGAAAGTTTTTTAATATCGGTTTACTTGGCTTATTTTTTTACATATGAGATGTTTTTGATGGGATAATCAGAGTACCGGTGTAAAGTTGGCATCTCACTTTTGAATTTTTAACCTTTTTTTTTGCATTCGTTTGCACCTCGTTAGCACCTTTTGCACTTTTAATATTTTCAGAATCAAAACAAATTTGGGTGGCTAACTTCACACTGGCCCCCCAGTTCCGAATTTTTCTCTTGCACTCGTTAGTAAATAGTTAGCACCTTTTGCACTTTTAGTATTTCCGTTTGCACCCTCATCGTTTGGCCCCCAGAGCCAAAATAAATTCGATGAGACTAAGCTAATATGCTTCATTATTGATTTCATTAATCAAAAATCACTTCATAACTTAGCTACCTATGTATAGAAATACCAGAATTTACTATCATTTATTATAAACAAAATAGTTCTATTTCTAAATACAAAAAATATAATAATTATATTTTTGGGTATTATATAAAATATAATAATTATATAAAAATATAACATAAGAATCTATACTTATTTAGCTACATTATTTAATATAATTTATAACGAAAATAAAATAATATTAAAGTTTATCAATTCTTAATCACTTAAAAAGCCCAATAATTTGACTATTTAGTATTTTCTTTCATAAATCTTTAAACAAAGAGGCTCTTAAATATGAATTTTTAAGGTAAAATATGAATTTTACTCAAAAAAAAATTTATTTTGAAATAAAATTATTTCATAATCATCATAATATCTATGTTTATTCCTTTTTCATAGATGCTAAAATTAATTGTTTCAATTGTTTTATTTTTTAATTTATTTTTCAATAAAATATGATAAAACATTAATTATTAATTTTTATTTAACAGCGAGATTCAAATCCATTATGTTTCAAGGAAATACACTACGTCAATTTAAACGCACTCATGAAAGCGCTATTGAGCATTTTCATTCCATTCCTTCCAAAAGAAATAAAAGAAATAGTAAGGAATTTAAATTTTATTTTGAAATCAAAATGTTTTTAAATTCAGGTATCCCTCCTATAACACGGTAGATAGGTTCCTAAAAAACAGCGTGTTGTGTGAAACTGTGTAATTTGAGACCCAGAGCCAATACAAAAAAGAGAGATGCGTTCCAAACCTAATGAAAAATACATAACTTTCTTTAATTCCACATAAGAAACTTAATTTTTATTAACAATATTAATAACACGAAACATAAAGAAAGAAAAAAATAAATCCTTAAGACCCTAAAAAATAATATACATCAAACAAAATGAAAGAAAAAAAGTATACAGCCTATATAACATTCATTTAATAAATATATCTTCTTTACCGATGTTCATTAAAAATGAGTATGAAGTTTTTTCTTTTTAACAATATCAACTTCACTTTCTAAACATTTTCCTACATTTAAAGTTTGTGTATCTTCTGCTCTCTTTACAAAATCTGTAATGTAACTCGCTACAATCCGCTAGAAAAACTTACTTTTTATCCAAGAGCTGTACGTTTGGAACACAAAATACTCAAATAACGACAATTAACGCAATCACAAAATTAATTAAATTTCAATTCGAAATCGAAAATAGAATGCGTATCGTCTTCTCACGACAAATAACGAAATTGCGTTTATGACTGATTTTAGCATAGTATTTCTCAATGATTGCATGAAATTGGACTTTTTTTTTTTAAATGTTTACCAAATAAGACTTACAGATATTGATATTTAAGTTTTTTTGGAATGATGAATCCTATAGAATGTACTTATATAAAAATGCTTTATCTTTGCATATTATATAATTATAAATTATATTTTATTATTTTGGATATAATAATAATAATAATAGAGTATCCAAATACTTAGCTATACTCTGCTGTTAGTTCTGTATTCTAAAATCAAAAATCTACTGAATTTTGGTATTCATGACTATGTAGACAGGCATTTTCTGAAATAATAATAGAGTATCCAAATACTTAGCTATACTCTGCTGTTAGTTCTGTATTCTAAAAGCAAAAATCTACTGAATTTTGGTATTCATGACTATGTAAACAGGCATTTTCTAAATGAACTGTTGCAAAAAGTGAATGAGTTGCATGCTAAAGTATCTTAAAAAATATTACTTCACAATCTTTTTGTTTTTCAGACATCTGCTCAGAACAAAATAAGAACTGGAATATTGTTGCCCTATCATTTTTACTTATAAAAATCATTGGTGTATACTAATATTATTCTATAATGTTATTTCTTCAAGTTTTTTTCCAATAAAGAATCTTACAAAATGTAAACCAATACAGTTCACAATAAATTTATTCCAGTAATTTTGAAGAAATAAGGAAGGATAGCTGATGTGATTAATCTGAGTCAAACATATTCTGCATTTTAATCTTCTTTACATTAATTTGTCGATGTCCAGGATATCTTTATTATATTACCCGTTCATCATAACATCTAAAGCTAAATTTCATTTTGTATATCTTAACTTTGAAAACTGATGATCAAATTCTATGATAGGAAAATTTAATTGTTACTCTGATATAGAAACATGCTTTTTCATAAGTGATTCAAATTTGATTACAAATGTGAATAAAAACTATCATTATGTATACACTTTATTGCATTATTCTGTATTATTATCTTATTATTGAGTTAATATATTATATACTATATACTTGCTATTAGAATTAGTAATTCATTTGTTATCAAGATTCTCTGCTGTATGAGTGTTTATAATGAACAACCTATCAGTCTTTAGCAGGTATTTATTATAGTAAGAAAGAAAACTTAGAAAAATAATTTCAACATCTTTGGCCTTCTTCAGTTGTTATACACAGAAAAATTCAATATATTAAACATAACAATATAACCAGAATACCATCCTATAATAAGAACATTAAAATTTTATAAATTTTAAATTTTAAAAATTGTACAGTGTGAGGCCTGGGTGCAGGGCCCAGTCTCAGCTCAAGAATCATCATGTTGTTGTGTTTCTTAATCTGGTCTACCATCAGAACTGAGATTTACTTCAGATAGAAAATAGATAGTGGTATTTACTTGTTGATTCTGAAAATCACAAGCAATGGCCCAATATCTAATAACTTGAGTTAATACATAAATATTCAAGAACATTCTTAAATAATCTTTCAATACACGTGTTCACAAGACTTTTCTAGATCGTAGGAATTTTAAACAATATGAAAAGTTACAAGAAGCAGGTACAGTCTATGACAGAAATTTTTTGACATCAGCGGAAAAGGTTCGGCTTTTGTACAATACGCAAAAACTAATTGAGTCATTACTGCAGTTATTGATCGTTGTAGGCTACAATGTGGGTTGTAAGCATTCCATCGGTTGATTAGCAACAGGGGAGTGGAAGGAATATTGCATATTTAAGTGTTTACATGCAAAAAACGATTTTGTTTACTATATTTTGCTCTTAACTTTTATTTATATATTAAGTAGCGTAAAAAATATTAATGAAATAAATTAGGATTATAACTTTACTGACAATAACTGAATTATTAAGTAATAAGATGCGTTGCATGCTGAAGTGTTGTTTAATACTGTATTTAAAGGCATGAACTAGGTTGTTCAAGTTGAGTGTGAACTTTTATTTAAAATGCAAAATGCCATGAGGTTATTTCAAAATGCCACTTACTACGTTTGAGTTCTAGGTTGCTAATTAATGGCCTAGGAGGACGATACGCAGTCTATTTTCGATTTCGATTTGAAATTGAATTAATTTTGTAGTTGCATTAATTGTCTCTATTTGAGTATTTTGTGTTCCAAACGTATAATTCTTCAGTAGTGAAATTTAATTTAATTGAAAGGAACTTATTTATGTCATTCAAAACAATATTCAATCGCATTATTATTATTATTATTATTATTATTATTATCAAGTGAAATTTAATTTAATTGAAAGGAACTTATTTATGTCATTCAAAACAATATTCAATCTCATTATTATTATTATTATTTCCAGTTTCCTTTTTTCTTTTTATACAGGAATAGTATTATCATCGCCATAAAATAATTTCATAATTAATTTTCCTAAATATTCTCCATTAATAATAATATCTGTATTTTTAAAGCATCTCCTTAAAATTACTTATGGAAGAAAAATTAGTTATTATATATAAAAATAAACAACTGATACATTTATTTTGAATTAATAATTCTTTGTCGAATTCGACAAAGAATTATTAATTCAAACCTTTAAAAATTTTTTTAAAGGTTAAATTCAGAAAGTTAAATTCGACAATAAATATTTAAAGATTAAATTTTCTTTAAAAATTTAATCTTTTTAAATTCTTTATTGAGTTTTTCGTTCTCATGATGTCTATTTCTTAGAAGTGTTTAATTAAATTAAAATCGAAATTATTAAGTTATTAGAATAAAACTTTTTTTTTTGAAATATTATAGGAAATGTTTATTCGTTCTACAAAAATGAAAATATTATTAATTTTTCCAATAATTTCAATTTAAAATTAAAATATATAAATAGGCCTAGAATAATTAAATTGACTCTTATGATTTTAAGTGCTGTAAATGGAATTTTTTATGATATAGTAGAGATGGAGATTTATTAGTTTATAAATTTAATTGGCTTATTATGTTTTAGATACACTTTCATACTGACATGACAACTTTGCATAAATTCGTCCCTCAACGATATCTGCCTGCCGAATTCGGTGGAGAATTGCCAAATTTTGATCCTTCTGAAGCTAATCAAATGATAAGAGAAAATGAAGAATTTTTTCGTATAAATGAGGAATATTTGAAGTTATACAAAGAAGCAAATGAGAAAAATTTTAACGAAGGAAGATTTGAAAATTTGGATCAAGATTATGAAGAAGAGCAATACAAACAAATTTTACAAGAAATCGAAACCAAATATCAACAACTTTTGGAAAACTCGAAAAGTTATTTATCAAATATTGATCAGGATTCTGAATTTGATATTTCTCGTTTACATGAAAATAAGTATCTTACAACAAAAACACTCCTTTAATACAAGTGAAAAACTTTGCATAATCCCAAATTATGAGGATACATAATTTGAAATCGTGCTTATTAAAGTTCTATAAAGAGAACGTTTTCTAATTGTAAGAATTTTTTATCAGATGGCATTAAAAGTTTTTTCTTCCAATTTATATTAAATGAAATACTATAATAAGCTATTTAACATTTCATTTTTACAATTATTTAATATGTATGTTACAGTAAAAGTGCCTAATCAGGTGATTATGCGTAATCTCTGGTTATTATGCATAATCACCAACGATTTCGGTAAATGTAATAAATTTATGTCGTATATTGCGAATTAATCACATTTAGCGCCGATTATTCATATTCGCCAGTTCGAAGCGGTTATATATAATAAATTTTATTTAGTTAATCAAATTTACTATGCCGGTAAATTTAGTCTAACTTGTAAGATGGTAAATTGGATAAATAATGCATTCTGGTCAGTAATGAAGTAGATCATTGCGTTTATCTTTATTTATGTAATAAGTTTGGCTTTACCGGTCAAAAAATGAGATCTCATTCGGTTCAAGAAATAATCGTAAATGAAAGTGCGGAAACTAAAGTTGACAACCGAATAAAGTCGACTATATAACTAGAACAGGATAGACACGATAATTTTGTATATGACAAAAAAGAACGATTATATGGCTAATTGAAGTCGGAATCACAAATCAAAATTTGTTCATAACAGTTGAAAATGAAAAATGAATAAATATGAATTAATGGCAAATGAATTGAGCTTGATGTATAACTGTCAAGAGAAGATATGTGACAACTTGTGGTTATGGTATTACAATAGCTTATTCACAAAAATGATATCACAGCTACCGATTTGCCCCTAAACGTAGAACCGTACATTCAGACTTATTCTCTGGAAAGCATCTTTAAAGAGAGGCGGATTTGGTCAGGCTGATGTAGAAGACGATATTGAAAACGTAAACGTACTAAAACAGTTAGAGATAATCGAAGTTAAAGGTGAATGAGTGCTAAGAGGCTAAAGTAAAAGTGAAATAATAGCGACTCTATAATTAAATTATTATTAAAACAGGGGTGGGAAATTATTTTCTGCCGAGGGTCGGATTAATAGTCTTTAAGATGAAGCGGGCCGTATAAAAATTGAAATGTACCTAAGGCTGAATTCAACTTTATGGCGCTATTATGTAATGAAATTATTGATGATAACATTAGTTCATCTATTAATAATTGTCGGCCGGATGGCCGCGTGGTAAAACTGTGGTTTGCCACCCTGGCGAATCTGGTTCAAATCCGGTCCCACACCTCCAGTTTTTCAGGAGGGTCCGGACCCGGCCTGTCGAATCCCATCATGGGTGTTGGCCAGCCTGTGATGGGCTCTAAGTGGCCACCACCAGATTCAGAATCCCATGAGGATATGGCGGCTTAACAAAAACTAACTAATTTATTAATAATTAATAAAATTATTTTGACATAAAATAACAACTCAAGTTCAAGCAAGATTGATTCTTGCACAAACATGTTCCTCTCACCATCACACGGGACAAGAATAATGGTTGGGCTAAACTGCTTCCTCTAATGCAGCCCCTATGGTAGATGTCAAAACCTTTGTCATAGACTGTACATCTCAATAAATCTAATGTACAATAAATACAGTTGATCCCTATGTAATGTGGGAAATATGTTCTGCTTAATATGAATCCATATTCTATGATCTACATAAAATTATACATGAATCAAGTGTCAAAGATAAAACATTATTAACATTTTTACAATTAGAGTTGGAACTCAGCAGAACACCAAATTTTTCATATTGCAATTAGATTGTGAAAATATCAAATTTATCTACAATGTTGTTCAGGTCTGTTTCACCATGTTGTTGAAATTTTTTCATTGCATTATGCAAATCTGTGTTATACAAGTACTGTGTTTAAATGAGGGTCTGCTATATATATATGTATAGTAGACTTACTGTACAATATTTTGTTTTCAATCTTGTAGCACCTCATTCCTCAGTTTCTTGCAAGTAATCATCCATTAACATTTTTTTCTGGAATTTTTATCTTGTGAAGTAAAGTAATCATGGTCCCAAAATGTCCTCAAATCAATCCTTTGTGTATGCCCATGCATAAACAGAAAGTGTAAGGAATTTATTTAATTGAATTTATTTATTTTATTTGTAGGGAACTTTAGCAAATTAAGACAAAAAAATTAGCACTTACTAGCAGCTTTGTGTATGCCCATGCATAAACAGAAAGTGTAAGGAATTTATTTAATTGAATTTATTTTATTTGTAGGGAATTTTAGCAAATTAAGACAAAAAAAATTAGCACTTACTAGCTGTTAAGAACAGTTTATTTACAATAACAAACATTTTTGGCTATTTGCCATCTTCAGATTACAGGAATTGGAACAATACAAATTTAAATATCGGAACAATATTAGTTACTATAGCAACAAAAAAATTTATCTAAATAACAAATATAAGATTATTTAGCATTAGAGTATGTTTAAAATTGTAACATATATAATAAAAACAAAATTAAAATAAAAAAGAATTAATAGTTCAAAAAATTACGATTAAAGTCGGGAGTGCTAAGACTAAACAGTTGCATCATTAAAACGGGCTGGCGGTCTAGGGTGATTTATTTTTTTGATAGCGTATTTTCAAGCTTGGGGGAGATCGTTGACTGGTTTTTTGTTAAGAATATCCACTGTCATCTTTCTAGTTATTATTTCCAAGGATTCTAATTAAGCTTTGCCTAAGTGTTCGGAGTGATTTTTTTTAATTTTTGCACTATCTTAGTTTATTTGTAGGTCAGTCATATAGGATTCTATGGCAAAAGTGATGGTCAGTCTACCTTTAAGTATGTCTTGTTTGTGTTCATCAAGCTTCTGTGCCAGGTTTCTTTTGGTTACTCCAATATATGCAGCTGATTTGCATGTTTACTTTAATAATGTAAATTACATTATGCAAGTAGGATATAACCATGGAAATCATGGAACCATTAGAATCGCTTCTAAAATCAGTATGGAAATCTCTATCGATAAAGCACAAGAAACTCCCCTTGCAATGACAAAGACCCATTGAGTGATGCAGAGAAGCCAGTTGTATACGAAATACTGGTACACGATAAGAAAACATGCAAATCAGCTGCATATATTGTAGTAACCAAAAGAAACCTGGCACAGATGCTTGACGAGCCCAAGCAAGACATACTTAAAGGTAGATTGACCACCACTTTAGCCATAGAATCTTATATGACTGACCTAAAAATAAACTGAGATAGTGCGAAAATTAAAAAATCACTCTGAACACCTAGGCAAAGCTTAATTACAGAATACTTGGAGATAATAACTAGGAAGACGACAGTGGATATTCTTAATGAAAAACCAGTCAACGATCTCCCCTAGCATGAAAATATGCTATCGAAAAAATAAAATCACCCTAGATCGCCAGCCTGTCTTAATGATGCAACTGTTTAGGCTTAGCACTCCCAACTTTAATTGTAATTTTTTGAACTATTAATTCATTTTTATTTTAATTTTGTTTTTATTATATATGTTACAATTTTAAACATACTCTAATGCTAAATCTTATTATATTTGTTATTTAGATAATTTTTTTGTTGCTATAGTGACTAATATTGTTCTGATATTTAAATTTGTATTGTTCTAATTCCTGTAACCTGAAGATGGCGAATAGCTGAAAACCTTTGTTCCTGTAAATAAATCATTCTTAACTGCTAGAAAGTGCTAATTTTTTTGTCTTAATTTGCTAAAATAGTCTTAAGTAGAAGCAGTTTCTATTCTAACATGACTTTGTAGGGAATTTATTTAATTGAATTTATCCTGCTTGATGGCTTATAGCTAATATTTATGGCTTAGAGTTTTAATCCATAAATATTATGCAACTTGAAATAAAAACTTGAAAAATTTCAATAGTTTACAAATCTTATATGATGATTAATGGTGAATATAAATAATAAAATCAAGTTTAAAAGTGAATTGCATAAAATCATTTTTTAGTATTGAAAGGAGAAAATAAGTCTACAAAGTTGATTATTGGATTTTTTTTTTTTTTTCTGTTTGGTTTATTTAATAGTTGGGGCACTATTATTTAATACCTTACATATTTCTTCAGGTGATGGAAATACAAAAATAAGAAAAAAAACATAACTGTAGGAATTTAAAAGATAAATAAAACGTTATTTTTAGCCTTTAACTGATTTTTTAAAAATAAAATATAGTAAATTTCAATTAACCAGATAGTCAGAAAATTAATTACCTCAGATAGTTGATTCCACAGGTATTCTGCAAAATACTCAAAAAAAATCGGAAATATGATGATAAATATTTAATATTAAAAAATAAATTGCATACATATATATATTCAAATATTTTATTTATTGAAAAAGAAAACAAGAAATGTTATTATTTGTAGCAAAAAATTATTGCAGTGTTTGGCAATCAAATTAAAATTGATATTGAAAAAGAAAACAAGAAATGTTATTATTTGTAGCAAAAAATTATTGCAGTGTTTGCAATTTTAATTTGATTGCCAATGGTCTAAGACAGGGATGGGCAATTATTTTCTGCCGCAGGGCGGATAAACGATCTTCAAGATGAAACGGGCCGTATAACAAATGAAGAGTACCTACGGGTGAATTTAACCTTATGGCGCCATAATTATGTAATGAAATTATTAATGATAACATTAGGTAATCATTAATAATTAATAAAAACTATTTTGAAATAAAATGACTACTCATGTTAAAATACGATTGATTCTTGCACAAACATATACCTTTCACCATCACATAATGAAATTATTAATGATAACATTAGGTAATCATTAATAATTAATAAAAACTATTTTGAAATAAAATGACTACTCATGTTAAAATACGATTGATTCTTGCACAAACATATACCTTTCACCATCGAGACAAGAATAATGGTTGTACCATTTATATTTATACCAATTTATCTGCATAGGTTCTTGTCAATCTCGTTATCGTGTTTAGCCACTTTTGTGATACTTACACAAAGAATATATTTGTGCATCAATATTATTTTTAAAATACAGAATACTTTTCTCGAAAGCATCCGTAGAAACTATTTTTTTTCATTAGAAACATTAGAAAAGAATTCACCTGGAATTAATAAATTCAGATAATTTTCTTTAAAAACATAAGTATTTTATCAAACTGATTGATTTCTAACAACCTATTATTAAAATGTTACAAAATATTAGGTACTTATGTAATTAATTTTGTAAAAACAAATTTTATCAATCCATAAAGAATGTAAACAATATGATTTAGAAAAATCTTGAAATTTTTACTTTCACATTTACTGTAATTCTGATTATTTAAACATCTCTTAAATTATTAATAAATTACCAATAGAGGATAACTGTGATGTTTGTTGAAGAATCAAAATGCCAATTAGCTTCTATTTCAAGTGAAATCATTGGCTGGTTTGTTTAACATACTTATACAGCTGATCATTGTTGACATTTAATTATTTTTTAATTGTTAACATTTTAATACTAATATTTAGATGAAAATCATTCTATTATTTTATATTTTGTTCATTTATACAATATCTTGTTCATTACAATCAATAATTTTAAAAATATTAAATGTATTTAGTTTTATTGTTATATATTTGGATCTTGATTGATTAGGCTTCCATTATATTGATAATTAGTTCATTTACTAAATATTAGTCCCTCCTCTTCACTAAACGAAAAAAATTATAATTTTGAATTTTGTTTATCAAAGCTTATTTCAACTAAAATTTTTATTCCAATTAAATTCCAAGTTCTGCTCTATATTTCTGGATACGTTATAGGTTGTTTTTAATTCTGTTTTTGATCTTTGAACTTCTAAGTTAGAAATTTAAAATAGAATTTGCCAATATTTTCTGATAAATTTATTTTAAAATATATATATAACCATATTTGTTATATTTAAAACCATATTCATATATTTTTGTGTGTTATATATACAGGGTGCGTCAGCTAAATCCGGACAAAATAAAAACATTTATAATTAAAAAAAAGAATAAAATTATCAAATTTATCATTTGCACATTAATTTGGGATTCTTTTAGATTAAAATTACTCGATGTAATTCCCTCTGCCTCAGGAAAACGCTCCCTAAATAGCAGCCTGGAGAGATGCCACATTAGGATGTCTCGACCTATTAGAGACCTATCAGCCGCAAAGCCACATCACGTGACTTAGAAAAGTTTCAAATCTGCATTCCGCAATTCCGCATTTCTTATCAGATGATCTTGAAAAGTCCCAGAAATCAAATCCGCAATTCTGCATTTCTTATCTGATTGGAAAAAATCGGAGAAACTGAATCCGCATTTCATAACTTATGATCTTGAAAACCAGCAATTCACAAACTTACATTTTAATGTAAGCATTTTAATTTTAATTTAATTATTTAGCTATTTTTCAGTTAACTTACTTATAATTTTTAGCTATTGTTAGCCTGATATTTAAATGAAATTTAACCACTGACTTAAATTTATTCATTTATTTAGATATTTTATGCATTTTTAGGCCATATATCTAATAAATTTAGCCATTAACTAGCAGGGCTATAAGATTAGCTACGTAATTAATTTTGTAAAAACAAATTTACAGCTTAATGTGAATGGTGAAATTTATTATGTTCATGGTTAATTATATGATCAAAATTTGGAGTAACTCGGTAGTATATGTACACTACAAGAGTATCCATTATTTTATTTTATCTTTTCGAGTAGAATTTTACAAATGTGGACCATAAAATTGTAATGTATTCTAGTTTATGATATCAAATTTATGAACTATATTTTGGAAATTATACAAAAATCGCTATTAAAAGTAATATCATAAATTAGGAGTTTATCAAATTTACCAAATTTATTTGAGAAATATATATAATGGCCGGTAAAAGTGAAACATTCTGAAATATTTATAAACTTTATCAACATCATTAGGAATTATATAAAATCGACGGAAAAAACGAGAAATTTAGTAAAATTTAACAAATTTCCCAAGATGATTGGTGAATGATTATGTATAATAACCGGCTATTATGCAAAATCATTCACCAATTAAATCATTTTTACCGTAACATATATATCATATTTTAATTTTGACATTTATTATATATTACAATAAATGATGTAACATATCATAAAAGTAAAATAAAATTCTGTCCAAACAATTTCTGACTATAAAAATTATTATTCTATATTAACTTCTTATAAAGCTAACATGATTTAAAGATTTTTTTTTTTAATTTGTAAATAAGTAAAAAAATTATATAATTCATGATATATTATTTATGTTTTATAAATAAATATAGTTTTCTTTTCCTTTAGTATCATGGTTATCTTTTAAATACTATTAATAAACAACAATGCGCTACTATATTTAAATGGAAGTGATTTCATTAAAATTAAGCAATAAGATTTTTGATTGTATAAAAATGATTATTAAAAATTTTCCATTCATTTCCAGTCTTACAAAAGTATTGCTTAAATAGCGACTTCAATGTCCAAAGAAACTGCAGAATGTACAAAAGAAATTATATTTTGACAATCGTTTATACTGTATAATATTTTAAATATAGAAATATAATCATGAAAAATTTTCATCATAACTTTGTGATACAAGTGTGAAGTTGGCTCCCCCACTTTTGAATTTTTAAACTTTTTCTTTTGCACTCGTTCACCTCGTTAGCACCTTTTGTACTTTTAATATTTTCGTTTGCATCCCCACCGTTTGGCTGACATAGCCAAAACAAATTTCGGGGGGCTAACTTCACACTAGTCCCAGTTTCGAATTTTCGAATTTTTTTTCTTTTGCACTCGTTAGCAAATCGTTAGACCTTTTGCAGTTTTAATATTTTCGTTTGCACCCTTACTGTTTGGTCCTCAGAGTCAAAATAAATATTCGATGAAATTAAGCTTATATTTGCTTCTTTATTGATTTCATTATTCATAAATCACTTCATAACTTATCTACCTATGCATAGAAAAACCAGAATTTACTATCAATTATTATAAACAAAATAGTTCAATACAAAAAGTATTATAAGATATCAATCTATACTTATTTAACCACATTATTTAATAGAACTTATAATGAAAGTAAAATAATATTGAAGTTTATTAATTCTTAATCACTTAAAGTGCTCAATAATTTGACTATTTTCTTTCACAAATCTCTAAAAGACTAAAACGAATAGACAGACTCTTAAAATATAAATTTTAAAGATAAACTATGAATATTACTCAAAAATTTGTTATTTTGTAATAAATCTTATTAAAACATAAAAAGCATAATATCTATGTTTATTCTTTTTCCATAGAGGCCGAAATTAAATAAACTATTATTTAAAATTTTCATTGTAGGTTATATGATTAATCATTGTTTCAATACTTTTGTGTATATGATACAATATACATTTGTTTTGATTTTATTATTTTTTGTCCTACTTTGAAATTATTTCTATAAGTTAAAAATAAATAAGTACTACTTTATTTGAACTCGAGGCATTCAAATAAAGTTAGATGAGCTCCTTTAAAATTAAATATGGAAAAAATTAAAATGTGTTTTAATTTTTGTAACTAAAATTTTTCCTAAACAAATTTCTTACTAATAAAACATTTCATTTATTATTAGTTTACTCCAAATTCATGAAAAAATTTTGTATATACAGCTATATTTTCTCTCCCGGAAAAAGTTAGCATTTCTTTTAACTTTCCTGTAAATAACGCTTAACTGCAGTGAAACCTATATTGAAGGCGCAACATACTTCATGTTGAAAAAGAAACATATCGTTGTGAGTATTTTTGTATTTATTGTATTCTTTTCTAACATGCAAGTTATTATTTTAAAAACATAATCTATTTAATCTATAATTCATTAGAATTAAACTGAAAAATTATTGCAGTACTGTTCCGTAAGTAGCTTATGTAATGGTAATGCAATAAATTTTTTTCACTATTGTATAAAAATAAATGTTTAAAATTTCTAGTTTTATACACATTTCAGTTATAGACTATCTTGAAAAATAATGAAAAAGTTTTTAAAATAATAACTTGCATATTAGAAAAATATACATTAAATATAAAAATGCTCTCAACGATATGTTTCTTTTTCAGCATGAAGTATGTTGCACCTTCAAAGTAGGTTCCACTGCAGATAAGCGGTTATTTATAGGAAAGTTACAAGAATTGGTAACTTTTTCCAGGAGAGAAAAAATATCTGTTTATAAGTTGAAAAGTTTTATTAATAAGAAATTTATTTAGGAAAAGTTTTAATTATATAATTAAAAAACCTTTTAATTTTTTACCATATTTAACAATAATTATTATTCACATTTGGCTCGTCTGCGAAGTCTTTCGTCATGCGCAGTATGCAGTCACCGACATAGTCGAGAAATGCGCATGTACCATGAAATCAGGTGCGCAGACGAGCCAAATGTGACTTCCGATTACTTCCCGGTAGAACCCCCTGTGGGTAAGGGGTTAGAATATTCCTACCATCTGACCCCGCGTGGAGTAAAAGGCTCCTAAAGGGGTTACCTCGTACCATTTGGTGGTTGTTGCGTCCGTTACTGGAGTCTCATTCGCGGGTCCCTACACGGAACTGGGACTGCTGGCAGTGCCCAAATCCGTCCCTAGGGTCTGCGATGGGACCCCATACGGACACCGGACCGCCCGGCGGGCATGCCCGCCTCGCACCATATTTCGTACCAACCTCGTTTTCGGAAGAAAAAGCCCCAGCTAGAACCTCCATATTAATCGCGTAAATACAGAAAAAAATTCCCGGTAGAACGAATACATGGCATAATCCGTAAGAAAGTGACCTGCGGATTGAGAGCACTGGATTCTCAGTCCCGAGGAAGACAGAGTTTTCAAAGGTCAAATATCGCCTAATATGCCTAAAAAAGAAGGGAGGCAGCAGGAGACAGTAAAATAGAAAACGGAAGCGAGAAAGCCCCCTAGTAAGGGAAAGAAAAGTGGGGAAGATGAGTAAAAATTCTTAGTCCCGACAGATGGCGCCACGCGACGCCGCGTTTCGTAGTCAGTTTCTCTCTCACTGATAGCTACATGTTTATCCTTATTGATATTTTTAAATTAATAATTACCTTCGAAAGAAAAAAAAACGCTTTGTCAGATTAGATCAATTAGGGGTAGGTTCCCTACAAAATGTTTGATTTCTACTTCATCAGATTAGCAAAAATTTTTTAATCCAAATTATTCAGTTCCCATAGTCAGATTTCAACCAAATTTTTTTGTTTATTTGATATTCCTGCAATCTTCGTTTATCCGATGATTTTTACGATTACAGTGAACAAAAGTTATTTAGGTAAAGCAGCTTAGTTTGTTCAAAGCTTTAGCTCTAATACATGATCAGCAATATTAGCAAGATAGAAACATTTAGTTGAGTGACAACTGAGTTGATTTTGACTGATCGGAAAAATATATACAGGTATTTCTCATTTTTCAGAAATACTATAAATTGGAGGAGGGTGTTGTCCCTTACCCCAGGGACCTTAAGGATTCGTTTCTGCTAGCTATTGTCTATATATATTTATCAATTGATTTTCGGGTAAAATAAGTGGGCCAAATAAAGCTCTTGCCCAATTTATGTGCCACTGTATAGTCAGATTTTTTTATTATTTTCTTTCTTTTCTGGTTAACACCTCATGGGTAGATAGGTTTAGTGGATCGTGATTCTCCAAATGTTCTAGTCCGATTATCATATTACATTATATGTATACACATTTACCTTGGCAACTCCTTGACTAATTCCCCAGCAATTGTTGATCACTTTTTTGATTGGGAACGTTTAGTCCCCCAACTTTTATATTTTTAGGTAGTTTTTCCATGAAAACATATTATTGGTTTTTATTTAAAACATTTTCAATAAGCTACTTATTGGTAATATCCGTTCTAATGTTTAGAATTATAAATAGTTTAAATTGGCAATTATTGGCAGAACAAAGACTAAATCAAAAATCTATGATGTTAGTCTTTGTTGTGCTTATAAAATCATAACTGCCATATTAAAAAATATATAAAATCATCAGCTCAGAATATTGTAAACTATATCAGATATAATCGATTATCACGGACTTATTACAAAATATAAACTATAAATTTCAAAAGTTATCAGAAAAAGGATAAAATCAATTTGAAAAATATCATTTAGGGAATCTCAAGGATTTTGAAATAGGAATAAAGTGCCTAGGTTAACTTGAAATACATTTCTACGGAGTGAAAGTTTTAAACAAAATATTGCTTAAGTTAAATTTGAGAAGGAGAATATATATTCAATATATGACATATACACATACATCTACATTATGACTTCTAAATTTCTTGATTCCTTAAACCAGTGGTTCTCAACCACTGTGCCGCGGCACAGTCCATCATGACAAATAAGCAAAAATGTTGTAGCATAATAATCTTTGACTTCTCTTCGTTTCGTAATTTTAAAAATCATTTAGCGGGCCAAGAAGTTTTAATCACTGAAATAAGAAATATTTTAGAAAATAGAAATAAGAAATGTAGAGAAGTTTTAATCACTGAAATAAGAAATATTTTAGAAAATGGAAACAGAAAATGTAGATAGGTATTTAAATAGTAGAAACTACATTAACTTCAATAAGTACTTAAAAATCTCAATGTTTTATGAAAGTTTACCATTTTATGTTGGATCGCAGGTTGGCAGTCCTAATATACACAATCCATTACATAAAATATTTTTGTAATTTAATTACATAATAAAATTGCTATGAATTTAATGTAGGGTATTTATTATTATTATTATTATAACGAAATTTTTGCAGATATTCTATGCGGATATTTCATTTGTAATTGAATATAAAATAAAATTTATATTATATTTGAATAATATTTATTTAAGAAGTGTCATGATACTTCGTAATAAATTGTGTTATGAACTAGAATTTCGAAAGGTAAATTTTTCAGTTTAAGTGTACAATACTGCTTATACAGTAATTCGGAACGTAAATATAATATACAGGTAACTCTAGAATTTGAAACTTAAACTCAAATTCATATAATAATTTATATTATAATATTAGCTTTAAAGCTTAATACATTTAAAATTGCTTTTAATAGAGTTACAACTATACTATGCTTGATAAATAATAGTTACTATAAAAGTAGTTGTTTTATCATATATGAAGAGAGGAGATGAGTTGCAGCATATCAAAGTTGATACTGATATAATCAGATGAAAGATGTGGTTCAGGAAAAAACATTATTTTCTATTTACATCCTTCATAAAAGTTGTTTTTATCTAAAATATTTCGACATCTAATCTAATTTATTATATATAGCTCCTAAAAATGATAGGACCTATAGATAATAAATTGATACATCCGATTTTCCGCATCCTTGTTTCCAGAGTCTTGTCGGATTACCATTTTCTCTTCCGATAAAATGGTAATCCGACAAGACTCTGGAAACATACTGAGATCGAGTATTAATAATTTATCACTATATCTATGATCCCAAATTATACTCTTTCTATGTCTCTAATGTTTCATGGGCACCTGGGAAACTTAAACAAATATTAAATGAATATCAAATTTTAAAATCTTTTGCAATATTCCTGCATTTTTAATATTGTATCAATATATAAATCCATGAATGGTTTACAACAATAATTTTGTTTTATATTTCGCGTCTAATAATTAAAAAGTAAGTGTTAACAATTAAAAAAGGCTATACCTGAGATAATCCATAAATTAGTTTATTGATTACATCTGACAATAATAGCCGAAAGCAACAAATGCAGGATCGTATGAAACAATGAAATTTTTAAATAGATCACATCTCTTTATTTATTTATTTCTGGTAATTTGAGTTGAAGAGCTATGCTTTTAAAATTTTTAAATAGATCACATCTCTTTATTTATTTATTTCTGGTAATTTGAGTTGAAGAAGAGCTATGCTTTTATTGATTGTGTTTCGAAATTTATACGATTTTTGTGTTACATAGCTTATTTCGTACTGAGTTGAGATAGTGATGCAACAGACCGAAAAAACTAAATATCTTTTTGCCTGATTTCTCCATTTTAAAATCTGTAGATGAAGCCCATATAATCCATTATTGTATCTTATTATATATTATGTTTTCTATTTATGTAATATTTTAAAATTAGGGAGTTTTTAGCACAGCTACGACTTTGCTCCAATCGATTACTAAACTACAAAATTGTATCGCTTCAGAAGGTTATCGGTAATCGGTTCAGCAACTCAAGGTTAGTTCGATTCCCTATTATTTTCACCATCTTGAAAAATCGAATCGTAATGAGTAATCATAAAAAAACAAGAACATTTATTTGTGAAAGTTGTTGACTAAGTCCGTTCAGATACTTCACACGGATAATTATAATAAATAGGAATTTCATAATAGATTTTGATGGGATAAATTTTCTCACGAAATTAACTCTATTTTCGCGAGATGAATTTGTTACAAGTTACAGTGCATATGTAATATTAAATAAAATACAGTGGGTGATCGGTTAACGAATTCCGTTCCAAGACAATGTTCGTTATCCGAATTGTTCGTTAACTGATCACTGTTCGTTATCCGAATTGTTCATTAACCGATCATCGATTTACCATAGGATTCTATGAGAATTTGATTAATTCGTTCCAGAGACCCATAAACATAAATAAAAAATTATATAATTTCTTACTATGTTTATTTATATTTAATAGCAATAATATATACATATATAATCTTACATTTTCATCTATATGTTTATTTTCCGATAAAGAATCTGACCAATATCGATAACTTTTCTCTCTCCTTCAGGATTTTTCGGAAGTAAAGTATTGTCGTGGTAGAGATCCCAAGTCTATTGACCTCAATCTGGTATGGTGCCATTCTAAGACCAAAAAATTGTAAAATCTCTTTTTTATCTTCTTTAATAAATCTTTGATTTGTTTTATGTTGTCTTCGAGTTCATTTTAATCGGGAAAAACTACTGTTCTTCCATCCTTACCTGTAAGTCCACGAACGCGCAAGGCCTAAGCCTGTCATTCCGTTAGGTTAGTTAAGCCAAAGTATCCTCATGAAATATTTTTTATAGGCGGCGGCAGATTCCGTTAGGTTAGTTAAGCCGAAATATCCTCATGGAATATTTTTATTTGGCGGCGGCCACATATAGAGCCACCATCATCACAGACTGACCAACACCCATGATAGTGTCAACCGGTAGATTGAAGGATGGGTTTCAACGGCCCAGGCCCAGATCCCTCCTGAAAAATTGGAGAAGTGGGACCCCCGGATCCCCCAAAATGGTAAATCACAGCTTTACCACACAGCCATCCGGCTGACCTGTCATTCCGTCAGGCCGCGGGTCCCACAGTTTGTTCTATGAATGTTTCATTAACCGAACATAAAAATCTTTCGAAAAAGTGTTCGTTATCCGATTTGTTCCTTATCCGAACTGTTCGTTAACCGACTTTATGTCAACGAACTTATATAAATAACTTCCATTGAAATGGGGATATTTAATAAATGTTATGATTTTGTGCACTTACGTATCAAGACGTTTTCATTGGAAAAATCAGAGCATTCGTTGAACTGGCAATTAGTATAGAAAAACATCAACATAAAAATGATTTACATAAAATCGTCAACAAATGAATGAATTTAATCATTAAGGTACTTTCTGTTCTTCGGCTGCTAATAATATATTTTATTTTTTAATTTTGAATTATCTAAGTGGTTTATTAATGTTATTTTGAATTGTTATTTTAAGAATTTTTATTGTGACGATTCGTAATTATTAAATTTACTATTATTATTATCGGAATGAACTAGTAATAAGTCGAATTTCAACTGGCTTTTCATGATTTTGTTCTCACTGAAAGACATGCAGGATCATCTGTTATTGAAAAATTAGTGATGAATATCTATTGGATATATATATAATCCAAACACAGTTTGTACTGGTGTAAATTTCTAAATGATTTTACCAGAGAAAAATTAAACGCATAAAATGAAACCAGAAAAACAAGTATAGTATTATATAATATTTATGCATAGTAAAATAAAATAACTGGTTTTGTCACATGTTCAAGCTACCTGTACTAATAAATTTCTCATTTCAAATTATTTATATTCTGTTGAATAAGGACCGTCGTAACGTGTAAAACAAGTAAGTGGTTAAATAATAATAGTCAGCAGCATCGTAGCGCTGACGTCAAATATGGCAGGAAATTCAATTTGAAATTTGTCCATATTTAGCTGACGCACCCTGTATGTATACATGTACTCACACATTGCCATTCAAAAGTTAAGTATGAAATGCAAATTTGAAGATAGCTACTACCAATGGGTATTTTTCCTAAAAATTGTGCGGTATTGCATTATAACATACAAATATTGAAAAGTTTATGATATAATGATTGAGTCAGTCTGAAAAATGCAAACAAGCGAACTGGATTAAAGAGTTTTCCTTTGTAAGCTATCACTATAAGTGAGAACAGTTCAAAGAAAATTGGAGATAGACATTTTCATCATTATGTCACCAAGATGATGTCTGGATGATGCCATATGATAAGTTTTTTTCTTTCAAACAAAGCGATAGAGGGCGTACTCAATGGTTTTACCCTTGAAAAAGAAGAATGAAGTAGAAGAAGAAAGGAAAGAACAAGAAATAGAAGTAAGTCTCCTACCAGAAGGAGTGTGGTAGGCCACTAGATGGAAAAGAGAGAATATCTATATGATAAGCTATTGGCAGACTACATACTAGTCAATCCATCATGGAAGTTGCACTTTCCATTGATTTTAACCATTTTATAATCTTATGGTTATGGGCACAATTCCACAGTACAGGGACAGCCATCAGAAAATGTTTCAGGTTGTCCTAGTATAAAAACCTCTTCTGACAACTGCTATTTGTGTTTACTAGCGAAATATATACTGTAAAGGAAATGAAAAAATCAAAAAATATACTGTAAAGGAAATGAAATATAATTTATTTTCTTTTGCACTAAACTTTGATAAATAAACTACTACATTATTCAGTACAATTATATACAGTAGTAGTTCCAATCAAGGACTGGCAGCTCTCAATCTGCAATCCTGCCACCATGAGTAGAATTGCAAAAAATAGATGTGATAAACGAATCTGCAATCCTGCCACCATGAGTAGAATTGAAAAAAAATAGATGTGATAAACGCATGACTTGATAGAATTATTCTCAGAGAAATAAAACTTCAGTCAAAATATTTTTATTTCCATGTTCACAGTATGTAACAAACCTTTTTTACATTTCTCAGATTCTCCCTCATTAACTGCTTTTACACTAACAAAAAAGAGCCTTTTCATAAAATATTATGAAGATAAACAACCCACATCAGACACTTCAGAATCTGAATCACTACTATTTTCTGTAGTATTAATAATTAATGGTTCTACTTGTTGTTTGATAATTCCATCTGTTTCCCAATATAATTTTTCTAGTTTAATAACATGGTCAATACATTTCTGTCAATTTGTTGGTGAAACCTTTATGATTGCTGAATCAGTTAATTTTTCAACATCGTTGAGTTTAAAAGTTGTTTTCTCTCTTCTGATATCTTCCTTTACTTGTGCTTAAATTAGTTCTATTGGATTTAAGTTACAGTGGTGAGGAGGTAATCTGATAATGCTGTGCCCATTTTGAGATGCTATTTCATCAATCACATATCTTTTTTTTTTTTTTATGTTTCACTATTTCATATAAATCATGTTTAAGCAGGTTCGGAGAGGAAGAAATTCCATGACAATTGAGCCATTCTATCATTTCAGTTTTTCTAAATGATGATGGAAGTTTTTCTTCCAACATGCTATGATAAGGTGCATTATCCATTATGATGACAGAATTATTAGGAATGTTTGGTAATAATTGTGATTGGAACCAATGTTTAAATTTCTTTCCATCCATTTCATCATGATAATTTTCGGAGTTATTGCCAGATCGGAATAATAATTTTGCATTTTGTATAAACCCACCCTCACCACCTGCATGTAACAAGATAAGACGTTGACCTTTCCCAAGAGGTAATTTTCGACTCTTAACAGATAAATTATCATGCCATTTCTTTTGCTTAGAATTATTCTTGTTTACCCAGGTCTCATCTAAATATACAAAATTACTTAACTTTTCTCTAAAATGGTGTATTTGTTATAAATATCTGTGACGATGGGCAACTACATCTGATCTTTCTATGAAAAACGATCTGTTATCAATCTTTCCGTATTTGAAGTGAAGTTTATTTTTCATTATTCAACGAAGCAATCTTTTGCTTCCTTCGTAGTTTATTTTCTTTCTTTCTTACACACACTAAAATTTCCGGTACAGTTGGATATTTATTTTCTCTAAAAATTTCTGACACAGTTACCCGAATAACAAAGATAAATTCATCGATATCAATTAATGTGGATATCCTTGGTCGTTTTTTTACCTGGGGTTTGAATTATTTCTTCCGAATCTGGTGTAGTTCTGTGAACAATTATTCTTTGACAGGTTGTATATGATACGCCTGTTGCTTCGCTGGTCTCTTTAATAATTGCATCGTTACCATCTCCAGATTTGCTTTCCTTTAGATAATTAAAAACATTAAAAATAATCGTTCGAACTTGACTATTTAAAGTTTTTCCTTGAATAAATATATAAATACTATTTAAAGTTTTTCCTTGAATAAACATACTACAATCACAAGTAGATATTATGGTTTAGTAAGAGGAACTCTGGGTAAATCCAGATCACTGCAGTTGATAAGAACGTACAACATGCATCTGTCCTTTTCCTTTCATACCGGTAACTATAATGCATTTTTTTTTTTTTTACCATTTTATTCTGGTAGCATCAATATTTTTATAGCATGTGGTCATACTTTTCCTCTGTGGATCAAATTTATTGGAATTTACATTATGCTGAATTTTTTCTTCAAAAATATTTCAATTTTAGATTGTGGAAATTCATTTTTTTTTTTTTTTTTTACTCTCTAATTGCTTCATTCTTTATCTGCTTTTAATAATATCTCGAAGGGAAATTTTCCTTCTTGACACCATTTTTTTCCCTCTTTCAATGTTCTAAATAGTATTACCAATTATTTATATTAGTTTTTTTTGCAACCTGCTGGTCCAAAATTCCTGAAAATTCCTCAAATAAATATGTATTATAAAATATGTGAATTTTTTTCGGCTATACATTTAATTATCTCACTGCAGTATGGTATTTAATTGAGGTTGGTTTTTGAAATTATAGTAATTATCTGGCAATACCAGTGCATAATGTTCCATTGCAGAATTTCTACAATTGACTTATATAGAAACAACATATATTGGATATTGATTTCCAGTTAAGTAATGTATTATATAAATATTTAACTAACTGCTTTTTTACATTAATCTTTTAAAATAATAGCACTACGAAGCAGTTGAATATCACTACAAAAACTCTTTTATTGGAACGTTTTCGGTTATCGTATAACCATCATCGGCATTTTACAATAGAATAAATTCTGGTTTGAAAACAAATTAAAAACTTCTTGTATTCTATTGTAAAATGCCGATGATGGTTATACGATAACCGAAAACGTTCCAATAAAAGAGTTTTTGTAGTGATATTCAACTGCTTCGTAGTGCTATTATTTTAAAAGAGTAATATATTATGTTGGAGTTATGTTCCAGGCCAAAAAAAAAATAAGAATTTATTTGGTAGTGCATAGACTTATGTATAGTACTTATACTATCTGACTTACAACAATCCATAGTTATGAATGTGATTATTTAGAATAAAAATCCATTCTTATGACAGCTGCCAACAATGATTTTTTCAATAATGGAGTCATTTGATTAAATGGCAGAGTTTGTCACCAGGATGAAAGCATGTTATATTTCAGTATGCAGTATTCATATTTAATTTTGGATCTAATACCTTTCAGATTTTTAGATGTTCAGGCTCAGCCCATTCTAAATGCATGGAATCATGAAATTTGAATTCCTTGTTTTTGAAAAAAAATTGATGAATCCAACCAAGAATAGATTTGCCTACTATAAAGTCTTACTAGATATGGGCAGTTCATAATTGAGTCTGGAATGTGTACCAATACATAGCCTGCCAATGATTGGAAAGTGACATTAAAAAATAATTTCTTATTTTTGCTAGAAACTTTGTTAAGTTAGTTTGAATTAAGTTGCTAATGGATACATTTGGCAATGGCCATTTTTAGATCTCTCCACATATTATCCAACATCTATAGTAGAATCAATTGGAAGGTTAAAGGATGGCATTCAATAAGCCTGGTCCTTTATTGAAAAACAACATAAGAAACCCAGAATTGAATCTGATTCTTTCAAGAGGATAAATGATTATTTTACCATTCAACCAATGCTAAAAGCTTAGACAGAGAAAAATAACATAAACATTCCATCGTAGTATGCAATTATAAACTTAAATATAGGAGGAGAAAGAGAAATAGATAGGTAATGTTCTGTTCAAGTCATGTAAGTGCAAATATCTTCAATGTATATTGAGTTTACATTCCCTAATTAATCAACAATGTATTATATATGTGCCCTGCTCAGCCGGTACTCAGAAGTGACTTCTGAGTACCGGCTGAGGAGGGCCGTAGAAGGCCGAAAGCGTTTCCGGAAAGACTGCACTATTATTAGTATATGTAGTTTATATATATATCTAATAATAAACTTGTGTTTGTCCTGCTTCAAGTGCTTGGTGTTATTTATCCTGTCTTTTGATAGTTCATTAAAATGCTGATTCTTAGCATTTTATGCTTCAAGTGCTTGGTGTTATTTATCCTGTCTTTTGATAGTTCATTAAAATGCTGATTCTTAGCAGATTGCCATTTGGTTACATGTTTATGCTAAAATATTCAGAAATGATGTTGCATAGTAATACCTCCAAATTTACTTCCCTTAATTTGGAGATGCATAATTTCTCATCTTGCTTCCTCGCCCACTTGTTTGTTTCACAATCAAATAGTGCATATATATGTGTGTACATATTTCATTTGTTGATTAAGAGTCTTTAATTACAACTACATATTATAAACTTTTATAATATAAGTTAATAACTTTTAATTTTTGTTTTCTTGGTAATATAGAACCAGTTAAGAACCTAATATGTATGTATCTGAAATTAGATTTGGGAATCTGTAGGTATCCTGACTTATATAATTTTTGACTTGCATTATGCTTCCTGGTCCCACCTAATACATAACTCTGGAGTAGTGTTGAACATTGATAGAAAAATATTGATGTTTTCTAACATTGATGATTTTTTTTTGTGCATTGTCAGTAACAGCTGCATTGACATATTCTTCATCTTTTTTTTTCCCAGTATTTTATCAACTGTTTTAGTAATAGTAAAAAAGGGAGGAGCCTACACAGCCCAAACACCGCGACCAAGAATGGTCTATTATGCACTATCAACTGGTTTAATTTATTAGCTACACACTCGACAGTATACCATTCTTTCAAAATAAAAACTCCAATGTTACATTGCATAAATTATTTTCCTCATCTATAAAGTGGACAGTCAAGCTAATGTAACTCCTCTTCTGGATGTAGAAGAGGAGTTACATTAGCTCGTTAGTCAGTTGTCAATAAACAAAATTTCTGTTTTAGCTGTTGTTTGACTATCGATACCATATTACCATACAGTATTTATTGGTAATTAATCTTTTAATCGTTGGTCGAGAAGGAATTTCGTACAAAGATGCTATTTTCTTTACAAAAGGTTGAAAACCTTCACAATCCCCAAATACTCAATGACTTATTGTCTTTACATAGTATAAATAAAGGAGCTTGATTCACCTTATTTTCTGCTGATTCATCTGTTTAGGAGCATTGAGGCTCAATGCTTAATGTCCCCTTAATGCTCCTAAATGTCTGAGAAATTTTTCTTTGTTTTCCTGGATGACGATGATGCTTAGTGTCTTGACAGCGTTTTTCTTCCTTCTGCAAGTCTTTTTTGATCTCTAAGAAGTTGTGGATGTTTGCTTTCAAGAGGACCCCTTAAATTTGTGATATTACCACTAGTTTTCAGTTCTTTTGAATAATATATGCAAGTTGCAGAATTACTTTTTTTTTTTTTTTTCTTCAAAATATTGCCACAGAAAAGTTTTCAGAGGCATACTTACTGAGCCACAAAGGTATAAACACTCTTAAATAAGAAAAAGAAACTGAAAGTGTTTTGAATATTAAATAAATGACGATAATAAAGTGTCTCACATGACAAATATTAGCACTAAATCAATATTGCCAGATGGATTGTTCAATTTTCCTAATGCAAAACTAAACAATTAAATAAAATCATCACCAATTATAAAAAAATTCCATTTAAAAAAATATTATGTAATATTACTTAACCCAAGCATCAATTCTACTAAATAAACAGATAAAACCTCGAACATCGATGTTCATAAAACATCGACGTCTAAATATCGATGTCTAAAACATCGATATTCGATGTTCAACACTACTCTGGAGTATTACTGTACTTATTTAATTAACTTTGCTTATAATCAAACTATTTTAAAATTCAACAACTTATAGCACTTATTAGTTGTTGAATTATTTCTGTACTATATTTATTTTGAAATTTAGTTTGTTGTTCTGTTTAATGCATCAATGTATACAAGCCTATTAAATAAATAATAATCAGGATATAATTATAATTTGATTTGACCCAGCATTTCCTTTTGTCCTGAAAAATAATCTCTATTATTATAATCATAATTATAAAAATATATATATATGTATATATAAATTTTTTAGATGTATATATGTAAATGTTACATTCAATGTCTGACATATAGCCAATTTGTGAAATTGCTGGCCACTTTTATATTTGGCCAAATCATTTGGCCAAAGCCCAAAATATATTAGAATTTATCACTACTTTGGGCTCTGATAGAGCAATTGGTGATGCACCCGACAATCAATGGCCATTTCGAGAAGTCCAAGAAAATGTGACCAAAAAGCTAGAAGTTTTGCGGAACTAAGTAAGTGGAGTGCATTCATACAAATTTTGGCTTATTCACTAGCAAGAATGGGATTGTCTAATGAAGGCTGCAGTAAGAATGGGATTGTCTGCCACATCACATGTTGGTCTTACAGTACAGATAAAAGACATTATAGAACTTACGCTCTTTATTATTATAAGATTAAGTAAAGAGTGTATATTACAAATTTTTTTATTATAAATTTAATTAAATAATCAATAATTAACAAGCATTCTACATGAGATACTGCACGAGAATTGCAAATCATTAAATATTTATTTATATTTTTATTTATTGATTATTTTATATGCAATTATATTTTTTGGATGCAAAATTAAATATTGAAGAAATGATCCCCAACTATACAAAGCTTGGGAAATATTGGAATATACTATAAATATTTAACTATATTCCGATTCTCTGAAAGTATTTATAAAGTAAATAAATCCCATAATATAATTACACAGCTTAAAATTGTTAATTCATCAAGCATATTTTCCTCTTTTATATTTAATTATACAGTGGTGCCTCACAATTCGACGTCCTGCAATTCGTCAGTCTCGCAATTCGACAGTTGAGTTTCTCAGAAAGACGCATGTGCATGCATGGAATTGTGTGATGTCATTTGCTATTTGCATGGTTATTTGTCAGTTTTTGTTAGGCTGCTTGGTGTTTGTTCGTTTTAATTTTCAATTCTGCATTTTTCAGAAAGTAAAAAATTTACAGATCCGTAGTTATTATTATTTTTTGAGTAAAATTTAGAGAATCCATAGTTATTATTATTTTTTGAATGAAATTTAGAGATGGGTTCAAAAAGAGCTGAATGGAAGAATAATTCAGGAAAGAACTTGATTGGGCATAGAGAAGAAAGAAATTGTAGATAAAATGCAGAAAGGTAAAATAATTATAGATGTACTCAAGAGTATGACATTCTACAATAACTTGGCACCGTTTTGCAACAGAAAAAGAAGATATGGGTGCTGGAGTGTCTGCTGGAGCAGAAAAAATTTCTGACAAGAATAGAGTTAGGTTAATTTTCAAAAAATTACAGAAGAAAACTCCAGGATAAACCTCAGATCAAACTGTGAAATTTAAAGCAAGTCAAGGCTAGTTTCATAGATTCAAAGGTAAAACAGGATAAAGAAGACTTTATTCCAACATTCAAGGGCTAATAAATTGTGTTAAATAGTGTATTTTGTAATTTAGTGTGTTATACAATAGTAAAACACATAATAGTGTATTTTATAATTTAGTGTGTTATACAATAGTAAAACACATATCTTCAATCCAACATCCAAGGGCTAATAAATTATGTGTTGTGTATAAAATAGTATTCCAACATTTAAGGGCTAATAAATTGTGTTTTGTGTATAAAATAGCATCATTCCAACAACCAAGGGCTAATAAATTGTGTGTGTTGTATATAAATTAGTGAATTTTGTTCCGATCTTGTGTGTTGTGTATAAAATAGTGTATTTTGTAATTTAGTTTGTTAGGTGTCTGCTGGAAGACTTCATTCCAACATCCAATAAATAAATTGTGTGATGTGTATAAAATAGTGTATTTTGTAATTTAGTTTGTTATAAAATAGTAAAACACATATAATAAAGTAAATAATATAGTGTATCTCTCTCAACTCATCCATTAGGGGAGTGGGATGGGGACCAATAACGAATTAATTCTATTTTACATAGTCTTATATGGGAAAAATTTTCCCGCAGTTCGACATTAGTTTGGCGACGGATTAGTGTCAAATTGCGAGGCACCACTGTACAGTTAATTTTTATTTATTTTCTGCTTGCTTTGCCTTTATTACAATAAATGAATGATGCATGATATAATTTTGCATGTTGCCTTTTAAGCATGTGTTTATTTTTCACTTAGATACAAAATCTGCAGTTACAGTACAAAGATCCTTATCAGCTCGGTTACCAAAAGAAGGTATAGTATCAATATATAATTTAAAAGTAATAATTTGATAATATAAGCTGTGATAATTTATAGTATAAATTATCATCTTATATTATAATTTAATAATTTGTTATATAACTATATAATTCATACTATGTAACAAAAAATAAATTCATAAAATATTCAATGTATCATATTTTCTAAAATACTATTTTTATTTTAATCTTCTTTGTACATCTAAGCAATTACAAAATATCTTATTTTTATTTTATTTCAATATATATGTATAGGAAACAACCAAATTGATTCAAAATTAACAAAGATAATATTTATATAATCTATATAAATCACACATGTTAAAACTTCATATAAAATAAATACATGTACAGTCAGACCTCCATATATTGAAATTGAAGATGTCTTAGAAAAATTTTGATATATAGAAACTTCGTTATATAGAAAACCTGAATTTTCTCTAATGTAGTATAGTAGTTAAGTGATATTTTGTCTTTTTCTCTAATGTAGTATAGTAGTTAAGTGATATTTTGTCTGTATCGCATTTTTCACGGCCCCTTGATGGCAGCGATGGTGGCTCATGGTTTGTAAAACTCCAACTTAAATGATTTGAAAAAGTTTTGGGAAAAAATATACAAATGAATTTTTTTAATGTTTAAAAATATATATACAGTATATTAATGTATTAAAAGTCTACTGCATGTAATAGATAAATGAAAAATAAGATGGACAAAACATGCATTTATTAAACAAAATAAATTAGAATA